>JBBPDI010000005.1:2704759-2721961 GCA_037974545.1 Cucumis variabilis
AAAACTCAACTTTTTCAAAATCAATCCTATTTTTCTTTTTCAATCCAATTTTTAGACTATTTTTGGCAATTTCCCAACAAACTTCAACCATCAATTTTAGGAAAGAGTTTCTCACACTCCCTGTAACAACAACTATCTTTGACAACGATCACCTCCCACAACCAATTTGATAATGTTCTTTAGTAGTGATTTTATGGTAATAAAAATTTAATTTGAAGAGAGCAAATTAAACAAACTTGTATAGGAAAAGATTTTTTAGTCAACTTATGCAACATTTTGAAACATTGGGACTCAATGTAAACAATTATACTTAAAAACTTTCTTGATTAGAATTTAAGGCTTGGATTTCATAAGATTGGCTGTCATATTCTAACTTTCAATTAACATGTCAAAGTTAAAAGCATATATTTGTAAATTTATTAGCTTTCGCTTTTTTTTTTTTTTTTGTTAAGTTAAATACAACATTTTCAAATACCTTTTGTTCCAATATAAGTAATTAACTTCAAACAATTATCTTTCTTGAATCTAAACGGTGAATAAATTTTTGATTAAAAAGTTATCTCTGATTTAATTTTTTAACACTTTGATAGAAGTTTCTTGAAAGAAAAGAGGGAATGATAAATTTGTTTAGGCTCCCTTGTTTGTGTTTGATATACAGTTCCAAAACCCTACGTGAGAGCTAAAGTATTTTGGGATAACTAACAATCAGAGTGAGAGGGAAAGTGAGTTGTCAAAACGAAAGCAACAATAAAACCCTAAAAGTAGGAAGAGAGTACAAACTACAAGAACCAAAAGCGAGAGCAAGAGGGAGAGTGCTTCCTCTCCCCTCCCCTCAATTCAAAACGTCCAATATTTTTTATTTAAGCATACATAGGCATTCGTTTCTTTTATTCTAATGCTTACATGTTCTATGCATCTCTTGTTGGATGTTTATAATGAAAGAAAGTGAAATATTTATGAACATTAATTCAATCATGTATATTAAATTCATGATTAGAAACAACAAACTGAATTGAAACCTTCATTTAGATTATGTTGGTGGTGTTTCATGTACAAGTTAAACATATATGAAAGTTAAATTTGTACTTTTTTTTCCACTTTGAACTAGTTGTATTTTTATTTTGGTCAAGTAGTAACTGAATTGAGTTAAATTTGACAAAAGTTTCAATTTTATATTTATTTGATCTATTTTTTATTTGGAAGAGTTACTAAGTTGCTAGTCTATAAATAACAATTTACTTCTACGCTTGTAGCATCCTACTTCAAATTGAATAGTTCTCACATATCTTTTCGTTCTTTTGTTCTTGAGTTGAGATGAAGTATCCAAAAATTTTGTCAGGTATAAGTAGTTTAATATTGCAGTTCTATCGTATGATTAGTTGTTGTATTATTTTGAGACGGTCGTTGTAGTTTACTTGTAATTGTGTAGAAGCAAATAATTGTTTTCGAAGTTTAAACTCGACATCCAATTTATCTCACATTTGTTATCTTAGTCTAAAACTTGCATTAGGTCGTGATCATGTCCTTTTCTCTCACCTTTTGTTTAACTCTTTCTGTTGTTTCAACTCAAACTATGGCTCGAAATTATCTTCTTCAAATTGAGTTTTACCTCCCCTCACTCTGGCTGTGTAGATATTTTCTTCTAAACATATATATAATTGTAGATCTACATATCATCATAATCCCCTCATACTTATATGAATTACGAACAATTGGATTGGGTAAACTTGAACCCTTAAATAAATACACTATTGACAAGTCCTTTGACATGAATAATGAGAAATGATGAATTTGATAACATACAACATATACATTCACTCCAAAACAACAATTACCCCTCGAACAAACCTCAAAATACATTGAAATGAAGAAAAATATATTAAACAAATTTATAACCTAGCCAGTAAAAGAGGGGGATGTTGGTGAATTTCAATCGAATGTGTCAAATGTAAAGAAAAGTACTTAATTGAAAATATTGATTATTGAGAGTCCCTTTGATAATGTTTTTGTTTTTTTTTTCTTTCTTTCTCATTTTTTTAAGGAACAAACATGTTCAATAACCATTTATATTTCTCGTTTCCAAAATTTAAGAAACATTTTGCTAAGAATTTGACAAAATATAGAGAAAATATGAAAAATCTCAAACTGGCTCATTGTTGGAAAGACTTAGCTTAACTTTGATGACTTTTTTTAATAACTTTCTTTTTCTCTATATTTCTATTTTCTTTTCATCTTTATTAATTTTTCTTCTTTATATGATTAATATTTCTTAATTTATTTTTTTTTCCTTTTTTCATTGATCTTTCATACATATGTTTAATATTTTTTAATTTGTTTTTTTTCTTAATATTTTATAATTATATGTTAGCCTATCTTTTAATCTTAAATTTTCAATACTTAGATTAAAGTATTATTTGATTTTAAAATTTTAGATCTAATTTAAAATTTTCTTTTCCATTTAGCAATATACATTTTATATTTTTACGTTTAATTTAATTTTGAATTTTAAATTGTTTAATATTTAAATTTTGATTTTCCAAAATTAAATTGTGAATATGTTTTTAAAAATATTTTCTAAATTTTATATTTCAAATTTCAAATTTTGTAATATACATATTTATATGTTTTTTTAAATTTTAATTTATTATTTTTAATATCATCTAAATTAATTATAATTTTACATTGTATAATTTTTTTATTAAGATAATCATTTATGTTAATTTTAATATTTTGCAACTACAACATTTACATAATAATATAATGAGTTGAATTTGAATCATCGTCATTTGGGAGAAATAATATTTTAAATCAAATTTAACAGCATATGAATTTTAAATCAAATTTAACAGCATATGATTATTAAAAATTATTATATTATAGTTATTGATTTTTCAATGAGATTTATGTTATCTGATCATGTTAATGTTTTATAATTAATTGTTTTCATATTTTTATGAATTCTATATATTTTATTTGTTACATAAACAAATTATATTTAAACTAAAAAAAATCTTGTTTCTTTTTTCAAAAAAAAAAACAGAAAACAAAAAATAAGAAACAGAAAACATAAATGTAAACGTTATCAAACGAACCCTGAGAAGCTCAGAATACATAGAAATTTCTTTTAAATTAAGATGTTATTCTTTTTATTTTAAGAAAGAGAATTGTTGTATATTTCATTCTCATTCCAAATGTAAGTAAACCTCACTATATAAAAGTATCTCTAAGATAATTATTCTTGTTTTTCTATTGTTTGGAGAGATTGTTTGAATAGCTTAGAAGCACTATAGAAAACTTGATAAATATAATTCTCTTGGATTGGTTCAATTTATTGTGTATAGCATCATATATGTTTTACTTATTTAATTATAATAACCAACATATAGTATATCTTGCTGTAACTATATTGTTTTACGATAATTTCGAAGTTGAATATGTTGTTATAATTTTTGGTACAAATGGTCCATATAATGTGATATAATTATATGTTATTAAGGACTAAATCATTACTTCCAAAGAAAGTACAGGAATACATTCTATCTAATTTCTAGTTGAATCAAATTTTGTCTTAAGCCTTTAGTCTAATCTCTAATTTCATATTATGTTTTTATCGTGTTTCTTTCTTTTTTAAGTCGAGTTAGAAATTTGAATCTCTAATCTCTTGATGAATAGTGCATACATAAACCAATTTATCTATGCACGACTTGATCTTTCACGTCTTGTTTTATCATAGTTAATTAGTCAAATTAGTAAATTAAGTGCCAACATTCCTCCAGTAAAAGTCTTAATGATCACTGAATAAACTCAACTGTATTATTTGCAATTAAAACTAAAATCTTATGCATGCAATTAATTTTAAATAGATGTTGGGAATCACTTTGGGCCAAGGCCCAATAGAACATTTTGTACTTTCTTTTGTGGGTTTGAAACTAATTATTGATATTGATTTTCCCTTCTTCTTAAGGTTGTTGTTTGGTTTTGAAAAAGACATAAATAAAAGCTCTTCTCATTCTTTTCTTTCTGTTTTTCAATCTATACTATTTTTTTTAGCTATTTTCGTTCTGTTCTATTCTATTTTATTCTCCAACAAATGCACATTCGAGTTGATCGGTTGTTCTATTAAATGTCTTGAAGATCAACAATTGATTTCTTACGATTAGCATCGTTTTTTCTTTTAGAAGATGAGTTTATTTTACAACACTATGAAATGCATTTGGTTGATCAATAGACACAACCTTTTCAACTAATTAACAAATCACTTAATGTGTAAGAAGTTGATTACATTCCATGAGAAAACATGAATTTAATTGAATGGGATTGAAAGAAATGGTTGGACAAAAAGGGCATTGAAATGGAGTGTCCTAAAATTAAAAATCATTAAATAACCAAACTCCAAATTCCACCTTTTGTTTTAATAGTGCAGTTGGCTCCTTCTCATTTATTAGTATTTTCTATTTCTTTCTTTCCCCTACCGCCCAAAATTGCCCAACCAAAGATTTAAATATGGATGGAAATAAAAGTGTAGAGAAGGGTCCCACTTTTATATAAATGTCAATAAAATAAGATCTATCAAAAAAAAAAAAAAAAACTTTTCAATTCTCAAGTTTCTTTTTTAGAAAAAAAAAAGTGTAGAGAGATGGTTCATCCTGATAAAGTAATCTTTGATCGTAATTTTCAGTATGAATACGTTGACATTTGTTTATTAGTTGGTAGTAAGATATTGATTCTTCTCTTGAAACGGAACTCAATCTTTGTCGGTATCTTGAGATGTTTTCTTATGAAATTCTAACACTTATAGCAACTTTGGATTTAGGTAGACAACCTAACCAATATACATCGATAAGAATTAACTAACTTGCACTCAATTCATCTCCTCATGTAGTGGTGCACACTCTCCTCTCATAGCAATAACATATTTTGGTTTAGACACTATTAAACTCTTTGTAAAAGTTTAGTTGGCCTAGCTAGAACTAGATCTTGGTATTGATGAGTTTTTTTTTCTTTAGAATAGGTACATTTGTCAAAATATTTATAAAATATAACAAAATTTCAAATTATATCAATGATAGACATTGATATAAGTCCATCAATTTCTATCATTGTTAAAATGTGAAATTTTGTTATATTTTATAAATGTTTTTCAGCATTTTTTCTATTGACGATAATTTTTTTTAAAAAAAATTATTAGTTTAGATAATTATATGAGATTTTGAATAGCAAAAATAAGTTTCAAATAATTTATATAGAGGATGCATTTCTTAGAAATTAATTTTTTAGTTTAAAATAATAGAAAATTACTAGAATGGCCCTTTAAACTTATTTTTAAAAATAGAGACGAAAAGTGTATATTTAAAAATTTATGGATTAAATGCAAATATTAATAAAAAAAACTTGAACTTAAAAGAGTATCTTGGAAAACTTAAGGACCAAACACAAATATTCTTTACAACTAGGAGACTAAAAAGATAATTTTTCCTAAATTCTATTGAATTCTTTGATCAAATTTGATACTTTCATTTTTTCATATCATTGTAATAATATCCAACAAATTTTAGCCAAAAATAAACACTAATATAGATATATAAGGACTAACATTATATTTTAATCCTAAATTTATACAAATACAATAGAATGAATCAAATTGTTTATAAATATAATAAAATTTTACGTCTGTCAAATAAATTTTTATTGTGGTTAAAAATAATTACTTATTATACTAATAGAAGAAAAAAAATCCCACTAAAATTAAATTTGTATAATTTCCCATAGAGAAATCAATTTCTAAATAAATAGAGGGCTGTAATGAAATTGGGTATGGACTCCTTTGCAATGAAAATAAATAAATAAATAAATAATAGTTTGGGATTTACAAAGAAGCATGTCCTTCCCTAGGAAGTCTCTATTGACTTTTTAAAATCTTAAATATTAAACTCTCTCTTTCTCTTGGAATAATTATTATTTATTGTGATCATTTGAATATTTGGTTTGAATGTTTATTTATCCTTTGAATTTCATAGAATTGATTTAATTTTTATTATATATTTGATTTAATTTTTCATAATTATCTTTTATTAAAATTAGCTAAATAATAATAATAATAATGTTTACAAATAATATGTGTATACGTTCTCAAAAGGAGTTTTTTAAAAATAGAAAAAAAATAAATTATCTAATACTTTATATAACAAAATCATTAAAGGACACAATTTATTACACTTGATTTGTGTATGAAGTATAAATATTTTGTAAAATGTTCTATTTTCTACGACTTTCATTTTCAAAATTTAGAGAGGAAATGTTAATAAACAACAATTGTTTTAAAAAAAAATCAACAATAAACAATTAGTATTGTCTAATAAAATTTAAAATTTCTCGAGAATATATGGACTAAAATTAAACAACATTCAAAGTATATAGTCCAAAATAATATTTTAACCTTAATTTAACTGATAGATTAGTTATTTAAAAAAAACGAGTAGAATGTTTCTATCATATCAATTTTTGTAACCTTGATTTTAAGTTTATTTTCTATATGTTTTTTAGGTTATGAAATGTTATATTTAGTTTGTGTCTTTCTAGTCTATAAATTTCAAGATATTACATTTTTATGATTCAGATTTAAGAATTGTTTTAATTTGTCCTGTTAAATTATTTAAATATTTATATTTTTAACCATGTTTTTTATTAAATAATCCATTTTCGTCTTTAATGCTAATATATATAATTAATTTTAAAGAATTATAAAATGAAATTTTAATTTTAATAGCAACAAAAAGATAATGAAAATTAATTAATTATAGTTTTAAATCAATTCAGAGGAATTATTACATATAATTATTTAGTAAAAAAATCAAACTTAAAAGTATAAATTATAAGCTTAATAGAAATAACTCAAAACCAATAGTAAAATAACTGTAACATTTCAAAATTTACAAACTAAGTTTTTTTTTCTTTTTTTTCTTTTTGAAAATTTTCAAATATAGCTATATGCATCAAAAATATAATAAAATTTTAAATTTCATTAATGTGTGTAATATATATACACATATAAACTTATATGTGTATATATTATACACGTATAAGCATGTGAGAGAAATTTTGATATATTTTATAAATATTTTTTAATAGTTTTGTTATTTATTTGATATTATATATATATATAAATATATATGAAATTTGGTTCCATAGTTAATGGATTGTTCATACCACAATATAAGCACATTTTTCCACGAACACAAAGGGTTTTTCTAAAATTCTCTTCATGCATGTTACCTTGGAAAATACATAAACCTGCCTTTTTTTTTATTCATTTTTCTTTTTTAGTTTTCTTTCAAATATACACAAAACAAATTTAGTTTAGTTGCTTTACAAATTTACAACAAAACTTAACTTTTAACGTACATTTTTATTTAAGAAAAATAGAATTTTTTTTTAAATACAACATTTTTTCTAAGAATTTTGGAATATATATCTTCTAAATCTGACCAATACTTTGTTATATAAAATATATACCTTCTATATTAATATTTTGAATAAAAATATAAATAATATGTATTTTTATATATATTATTCATGGAATTATTAAATAATATGTATAATTTTGCCGATTAGTAATATCTCCACAAGAAAAGAAAAAAAAAAAGAATAAATAAGCAAAAAGAAAAAAGAAAATGGTTCTTAACCCATTCCCCTTTTAAGTCAATTGAGAATTTCCTATACATAACCCTAAGACTTGCCATGAATTTTTTTACACCCATGAATTGGACACCTAAATTTACAACTTTATTTGAGAGTTTTGAAATAGTGTTGATTGTAGCTAATTGAACACTTTTAAATATTGTTTACGATAATAAACACGTTTGGTAACTATTCTCAGTTTTTTGTTTTTGTTTCTTCTGTTTTTTAAATTCTATTTTTGAACTTTTGTTTATTAAAAGAAATTATCCTTTTCTTTTTAATATTCAGTTCTACTTTATAATTTTTTTAAAAAAAAATATTTTCTTACAAACAAAAAGTTAAATTAATTACCAAACGCAACCACTATGTTTGAAAAACCGAAAATAAAAGATGAACGAGTTACCTCATTAAATAAGAACTCATATGCCAAAAGTATTTTTCTTTTTAAACCTTTATTAAATGAGAAAAGACCTAAAATATAATTAAGAATCCTAAATTAAACTTTAACCAAAAACAATGGGTAGACTAATTTGAGAGAGATTCCATAAATGGTAAAATACATTTTGTTAAAGGAAATAAATGAGGTGTGTTTAGGTCATTTTCAAAGCTTTACAAGTCATGGAATTGGCTTTTCTTTTATTTCAATTTGAACCTTAGTAATGCTATGCATAGGGCATCTGGCTTTGCCTCTTTGGTTCTAACTTTTAAGAAAAAAAATGTGTGCATATGTCATCACCCACCACTCATCTTTCATTCTTTTACTTCACATAATTGATTTTCTTTTTTGATTTTGTACATTTAAGCACTAAATCAAAATTAATCTTGTTTTCAAACTAACTAAATAATTGTAAATATTAAAAAATCTAACTAAACTTCTATAGTTGATAAACTCTTATGGTGATCTAGCAATAATAGACCAATATAGTATATAAGTGATAGACTTTGACGAATTTTGCTATAGATGTTGATACTTTAAATCTAACTGTTATGCTTGTAACTATTCCTAAAAAAACTGGTATATAGTACAACTAAACTAACATGCTATAATATGTGTTAGTGATTAAAAGGTTGGCGGTTTGAATTCTCCTCTGTTTAATTATATTTAAAAATCATTAAAAAGATAAAAAAAAAAGATCATTTAATTTATTTAACCTAAAAATTCAATAAAAAAAATCTTTAAGTATCATTTGATTAATATAATTTAAAGTTTGTTTAATTTTAATGTATGTATTTTCCATGAATCATAAATTTAGTCCCTTGAAATTAGTTTTTAAGTAAATTGATTAAATAATCATGATAATTTGTATGCAATGAAACATAAAATAGAAATATGTTTTCTAAAATTTATAGTAAAAGATAAATATAAAAGATAAACATTCTTTCGTTTAGAGTTTGATAAATTTTGTTATATTTATAATTTTTTTTAAAAAAAATGTTATTAACTTTGTTAAAATAAATGATTATGAAATAATAAAGCAGATTTTTTTGTAAAATAAAAAATATGGTGAAGAGAATGAATGATAGAGATGATGATGATGAGTGATCTTGGAAACTGTAGCACATGCACATAAGAAAAGAACAGGAATAGGAATCATGATAATATAATAGATTCGCAATGAAGGTACTAGAAATGATTTGTCTAAGTGTGTCCCTTGGAAACCACATTTCAAAATTAAGATCAATAAATACAAAAAGAGTCAAAACCATTTTGACAAATGTTGCATTCGTTGTGGAGACGTCTAATGTTGGGATGCCAATGCTTTAAAACCCCAATTATTAATTTCCTTAACTATTCAATTTTTGCATTTCCATGTCTCACACATCCTCTCCCTCTCCCTCTCCCTCTCCCTCTCACCTCTTTTTTATTTATTTTTTAAAAAAAATAGCATTTTAATCCCTAGGTTTTGTGTATAATTACTATTTGGTCCCTATGTTTCAAAATATTATAAATTTAGTCCTTGCATTTTGAGTCATTTTGTTTTAGTCTTTAGTTTTTATTTCAAGTCAGTCCATAAATTTCAATAATTACATGTTAAACAATGTTAACTGAATACTCACTTTTTTAATATATAGTGTTAGTGTCTATTAATTAATTTTAAAAAATTAAATGATTATAATGATTTAAGTTTCACTAATCTTCATTGTTATTAAAAAAAAATTAAAATTATGATTTTTTTATAAGTTTAATTACTGAAAAACACGTATTTAATAAAAAAAACGATATTAAATTGAGGAAAAAAAAACTCAAACTTCAATCATAATATTTTAAAATATAGACACTTATTACAATAAAACTTAAAATTTAATAACTAAATAAATAAGATAACTATATATACATATGTAAAACAAATGAGTAACAACAATTTTTTTCACCAAAAAAATTCTTTTTATCTTAGCAATAAAAGTGGGATTTATGAGAAGACATTTTTAAAAATAGCAAAATAAAGTAAAATATTTATAAGTTAGAGTAAAATTTTGAATTCTATCCGTGATAGAAACTAATAGACTTCTATCATTGTCTAATAATACCACTGATAGAAGCATATCAGTGTATATTATCGATAAAATCTACAAATTTTGCTATATCTTGTATATATTTTGCCAAATTTACTATTTTTACTATTTTCTTTATGGGATTAGAATTTCAACTTTAAAAAACAGAGTAAATACCAATTATTGTCAATCTCACTCTTAACGATAAAATTCTCTTGTTTTTACTAATAATATAATAGTTGTGTTAACTATGGTGTTCCACATACTAAGGATAAGTTTGAGATAGACTTTTAAAAAGGGTGGAAAAGTGCCTTTGGCAAAAGTACTCATCTTGGAGTAATCCTTTAGTAATAGTTCCATCAATCTAATGTTGTTTTGTATTTTTACTACAAATGCATCTTCTATATCATTCCAAATATATAGATTTTCAATAAAAAAAATTATTATAGCTACAAAAAATACTTTTGTAAATTGTAAGGCACAAATATATATATATACATATAACTATGTCACATTATTTTTTTATTTTGTTTTATACAAAAGGTTGGTCAATTCATGAATGACTAGGTTGTCTACTTTATCAACTTTTTTTTATTAAATATTTTAAAAATGTTTAACTATTTCACACAATTGAGATATTAAAGTTTTTTATTTTTTATTTTTGCAATAGATAAGACGTATTTAATGTTCAAATCATGGACAATATAATATTATTGTTCTTGGAATCTTAGCATATTTGACTCATAAAATATGATATTTTTATGTGTCATGGCTTGTAATAGTAGTTGAAAACAAAAACATATAACTTGAGCCCTAGAGATTTATTCGTTGAGTACAAAAAGCCCTAGGCTTTTGGCAAGGTGAAAAGATATGTATACTCCACTTTCTGTATTTTAGCATCTTCTAAAAAATAATGTACGAAGAATATTAAAAAATATATACGTGTATTTTAAGTTGCGTTCAGTTTATTTGTTATTTTTAAATTTGTCTTTTTTTATTGGATTGAGCTCCACAAAAATGGTGGAAGATGGAGATGAAGATCTATTAAAATCTATCGAACCTGCTATAGTCCATTTAAGTTTTTTTTTTGGTTAACTTTCATAAAGATAACAAACGGACAAAATATTTACGGTCCGTCTCACAAATTGAAAAGGCCATGGAATTTATCATTTTTAAAAAAATTTCAAGTTTGCCCTTTCTTATCATCATTTCTCTTCTCTTCTGCGATTTTTTTTCTTTTCCTCTTTTACGATACTTTTTGTTTTCATCGTCTTTTTCTTTTCTTTTGTAATTTTTTTTAAATATTTCCATTTTCCTTTTTTTTTTTCATTTTCTTTATTCTGTAATTTTTTTCCTTTTCATCATCCTTTTCTCTTCTTCTATATTTTTTTTCTTTTCCTTTCCATCGTCCTTTTCTTTATTCGATAATTTTTTTAAATTTTTTTTCAAACTATTTTTTGGTTCAAAATCGTGTACCAAATATAAAATATTGTAAAAAATCGTTGAGATATTGGATTACCAAATGCAAATGATTGTGTTTCAAATATAAACAATCATGTAAAAAAATCTTGAAAAAATCATTGAGATTTAGTTACCCCAATTTAAACGATCAAATCTAAATTATCGCATACAATTTTTTTTTGAAAAAAATCGTTTAGATTTGACTACCAAAATTTAAATGATTAAATTAAACGATCGTCTACCAAATCTAAATGATCACGCACCAATTTTTTTAAAAAAAAAATTATTTAGATTTGGACCCAAATCTAAATGATCATATAGGAAAAATAACCAAATCTAAATGATCGTTTCTCAAATATATAATGCATTGGATGTCAATTAATCTTTAAACATTTTTGGAATTTTTCATTGTAGGTTTGTGGACTTTATCTATTTTCAAAATTGTTCTATACGGTGTAAATATTTTGCCATTTTATTCTATTTCTGAAAAAAGTCCTTTTTTTCTTACAATATTTTATAAATAGTTTCATTTTTTTTCTATTTATTTTTTTTCTATCTATCACAAAACAAAAACCATATGATAAAGTCAAATTTGTAGTATTTACAATTAATTTGAAAATCTCACTGAGTCACCTATACACACTTTGCGGATAAAAGTGTTGATTTCTTCATTTTACTCAAAATTTAAATAAAAAAGTAAAAATTTATTGTAAATAACAAAACTGTCGAAAATATTAAAAAATATATAACAAAAATTCATATTCTACCACTGACATTGATAGAATAAGTCTATAAATACATTGATAGATGATACAAATTTATCGATATTATCATTGATAGAATCTAAAATTTTGTTATGTCAGTATTTAAAAAGAGTTCCATACAAATTTCAATCACATACACCCATGTACCAAAAAATTATTATTATTATCGTTATTCAAAGCCAAAAGTATAGTTTAAAATTTTCTTGTCAATTTAATTCTTATCAACGAATATCTAACCTTTTCTATTTTCTTTGGTCATTTTCAAATATAACATAACAAACTAAAATATTTACAAAATATAACAAAATTTTAAATATCACGATAGATTCTAAGGAATATTGTTATTTAGAATAAATTTTTTTTGGAGACAAAAACTATAGAAGTTGTTTGAACCCTATGCTATCGAAAATGCTCAATTTTATTTAAGAAATTGTTTTTATTCTTTTAGTTATCTAAATTTGGAAGCACTTAATCCTTATAAATATTTTCTATTTCCTATAAGGAGTGATCATTATATGGCATGATTGTAATTAAAAAATCAAATTTGCTGACGATTTATTTGATACTTTTAAAAGTTGGAGGGTTGAAATGTACACTTCTAACATTTGAACATGTTTGAAAGTGTTTCACATAATGGTTATTAGTTAGCTTTTGATATTTTCAAAATCATTAATGATTTTCTTTTAATGGTTGAAAATCAATTTTAGTAATATGAAAATTACGT
Organism: Cucumis variabilis; assembly: GCA_037974545.1. Lineage (NCBI taxonomy): Eukaryota > Viridiplantae > Streptophyta > Magnoliopsida > Cucurbitales > Cucurbitaceae > Cucumis > Cucumis variabilis. The sequence continues at coordinate 2,717,879 of JBBPDI010000005.1, forward strand.
TTAAAAGGTAAAATAAATGTATGTAATGGAATGACTTTTCAAAGTGAATAATTTAAAAAATAAGTCGCTATAAAAAAAATTTAAACGAACAATCATCTAAAATGGGTTTTTTTAAAAATTAACTTGGTTTAGATTGAACACTCAAAACCAACTTTTAGGAAAAAGAATTTTGAGTATTTAATGGTTAATTAATCTCTCCACTTTTATATGAGAACCACAATCTTGAACAACTTTTAAAAAAATTAATTTTGAATGTTTAATGGTTTTAGTGGTTAATTAATCTCTACCTCTTTAACCGTATAAGATACAACTTTGACCATAATATTTCTCCATCTCTAACCATCATTTTTATGATTGCATCGACAAATCTCAGCAGCCACCATCAAAGCTAAAAATTTACTTTACAGACATTAATTTGTCATGAATAAGAAAACATTTTTATTATACAAAACCGAACAAATATGTATATAAAAACACTATGAGAAAAACTTGTAAAATACAAGTGTGTTTTTATTAAAAGTTTTTAAATGAAAATAAAGTTTCTTAAAGACTTTTTTTTCTAAGACACTCAAAATCGACCCTAAACATCAAATTTGATTTTGAATGAGCAAAATAACGTTTTAATTAAAACAACTTTATATCTTATAAACGTGATTTTAATAATTTTAATATCGCTATTATTTTTAAAGATTTTTTTTCTTTTGACATAACATTCATATATATACTTTTATTAAAAAAAAATGCTTAACCTAGAAGGTATCACCAACATATAAGTGGAGTAATATTAAGGTAAAAGAAGAATACTTTATGCAAGGTGTCAATTTCATAAAGTTGCAAATTTCAAATTTTTACCCTTTAATTTTTTTCATTAAATGGAATGTCCTTTTGTGGTGAACTTAGTTTTCTTCTTACACTTTTGTAAGGATTATACAATTTCAATTTTTCGTGTTTATAAAATTAATAATTGAGATAAAATAAAGGATAAATCAAATACCTTTCTAAAAATCAAATAATAGATTGGGAAATAAACTTGATTAATAAAACAATAATGTTAAAAAACAAAATGATATTCATCGGCCAAGTGTGTGCAAGCTTTCCCGAGTAAACGAGGAATGTAAAAGATCAGAAGAAAGTAGTTTCCTAGAATCCACAGAGACTAGACCAGAGGAATGAAATTGGAAAATATTTTGTTGAGGTTTGAATAGGAGAGACCATAACGAAGTGATAATAGGGATCCAGAAGTTTCTCTTTCATCCAATACGAAGAGAATAATAATAGCTAATATGGACACATAACTCAATCGAACTAAAAACTGCTGATTAGAAAATGAATGATTCCAATTTCTTGATTTTTTAAAATTTTTGTTACAAAAAAATATAAAATTAGTTAATAGGAATATAGTCCGATCGATATTAAATATATATATATATATTAGATTATTAAGAGGTCGGATGCTTGAATCTCTTATTTTATAATTTTATTTTTCTAAGAAAAAGAAGCAACTTACTTTAATATAATCAAAATTAAAAACTTACTATTAAAAGGAACAACTAATCTTCAATAGGATGAATTCAATCCTAAACCTTATCTTAAAAAAATTGAATTAGCTATCTTAAGTGTTGGAATATTACTATCCTAAACCTTATCTTAAAAAAATTGAATTAGCTATCTTAAGTGTTGGAATATTACTATTTTGGTGGTTAAAAATACGTTAACCATTTTAATTATTATTAATTATGGTAATAATGTTATGTTTTAATATGTTAACCGTTATTAAAATTTAGATCTATAACCATTATTTTTTTATTTATATTTGTTTAAAAAGAAAATTATTCATAAAAAGATCCCTAACTTGTCGATTGGTCCATGACTTTTGGTGGAGTGATTCTTCTTTCCTTTCAAAATTTCGATTTTTTCTTTGAGCAAGATTTTCTTTTATTCCATTCCTTACTCTTTCAAGTGCATGTTTGAGTTGGGATGTTGAGTTAATCTTAGAGAACAACTGACAAATGCAATTTAACACCGAGATTACGTCAAATTTTGCTTTCAAAATAGTGGTTCGACATGACACAACAATGATCAACATTTTTTTCCAACATTAAGTTTACCATTTTTTTAGATTTTTTTTATAGTAAATGATTGAAAAATTATCTTTAGCAGTATTATCAATCATAAAACTAATTTACTAATAAAAGATTTTTAGTCTGCTTCCACACATAACAAACAATATGGTGATCATACACAGCTATTTAAATTAATGATTTCTTTTTAAATTTTTTTCATTAGAAATGAAGAAAAAATTAGTGTAAATAGAAGTAGAAGGTCAATTTGAATAATCACTATAACACTTTGTATTATATTGAATGATTATTCCTTGTAATCATATAAAATTAATATATCTTTTACTAAATTTGGTTAATGATAATAATGCTAAGTTGATTATATATAATTATAGATCTTATAGAAATAATTTGAGAAAAGTTAAATTTTTAAAATTATGGTAGGTGAATAATTGGGGTGGGTCTAAGTTTGTAACTATTTCTAAGCTTTTGGATTTGGTAAATAATAACCTAAATATTTTATAAAAATTTATTCACTTTGTGCTGATTATTAATTACTAATACTTTTACTATAGTTTTACTCGTTATATAACTAAATTATGTAGGACTCAATTGAAAAATAATTTGAGGTTCGTGTGAATCTAAACCATCAAATTTGAGATTATTGTATCGATTTAAACTTCAAACTAATAGTTATATGAAATTAGTTCATGAACTTTGATAAATGTATTGATCTAAACCTTAATAACTTTAATTATTGTATCAATTTGAACTCTCCAATTATAAGAGAGTGGAAGAAGAACAAGAAAAATCCAAAGAATAAGTAAAAAGAAAAAATAAAAGGAGTTTTTTCAAAAATAGAAAATTTTAACAAACTATGTACACTCTACGGGACAAAACTACTAAAAGACAAAATTAATTACACTAGATTTTTTTATGAAGTGTAAATATTTTGTCAAATGTTCTATTTTTGACAATTTTTCAAAAATTAACTCTCCATAAGGTTGAACGTTTTTAAATTGATTTATTTGGTTCAAAGTTTAAATTGACACACTCGTAAAAGTTGATATAATTTGATATAACTATTAGTTTATGGTTTATATTGGACAACTCTGAAGTTAAAAGTTTAAACTAATATAATTATTATTTTAGGGTTTGAATTGATACGATTTTGAAAGTTTAGGGTTCAAATTGATATTTGCACAAAAAGATTTGATAATATTATTTTAGTTTTTTTTTATTTTAAAAAATAATGTTTTCTAGGTGATTTATTATATAATGCCTTAGATAACTAGCTGGTGGGTGATTTTATTAATTGATGTTTTATTTTAGTTGAGACAGATACGATCTTACTACAAGAAAATATACTTTATGGTGATGCATACAATACAATGCTTATAGTCAAAACACATCACTGAAAGTGTTAGCAATGCTTACAAGTGTGTCATCGTGGATGCTGCAGTGATTGAATATTCAAAAGTTTCAACGACATACTCAATTCAAACCTTTAAAACGAACCTTTTATTTAAGCTAACACGTTACTAAAAATGCACCTTTAGCAACATACATTTTATTGCTATTTGTGTTATATAGTGTCACGTGACAATATATTTTTAAAAGTTAAGTTTTAGCAATGTTTTTTTAAGTTGCTTTTCTAAAATAATTGACATTATCATTTTAATTGTTACTAATTTATTTTAAATCTTCATTCTTTTTTTTACAATTTGAATATTATTTATTAAAAAAGGCATATTTATTTAAATATTATATAATTCTTTTAGTCTGTACATAGATTAGCTGTTTTTCTTTTTCAAATGTTTTACTCTGCTATTTAAGCTTTCAATTACTTTGCTTGAAGTCTAAATTTTGAATTGAAAAAAAGTTTTCAATTATTGTCTATCAATTTTTTTTTAAAAAATAACTTTAACTATAACATATATTGGGGGTAATTTTAAAAATATAGTGATTTTTGAAAATAATGTCAAAAATGGGGTAGTAAGTGAAGAAATAACAAAAATAGGGT
>JBBPDI010000005.1:2722061-2732143 GCA_037974545.1 Cucumis variabilis
AGCTGGATATATATGGCAATGGAAGAAAGACAGTCTTCAATCTCTCGTCTAATTTCTTCTTGCCACTGTGAGTGATTAGCTATGGCTTTACAAATTAATGGTTCAAAGGCTGGTAAATTAGGCTGCGTTGAGTGGACTATAGTAGCTTGCTCGGTGCTTTCGGTAGCTATTCATGCAACCAACTTCGACTGTCAATTCTAGTGAAAGTTAACTCAAGATCGACTATTTTGACAATAATCGCCTTATGTAATTAGCTTTCACGGCTAACTGTCACGTGGTTATTTTGTGAACGTCCAATATTTTTTATTTAAGCATACATACGCATTCGTTTCTTCTATTCTAATGCCTACATGTTCTATGCATCTCTGGTTGGATATTTATAATGAAATATTTGTGAACATTAATTCAATCATGTATATTAAATTCATGATTAGAAACAACAAACTGAATTGAAACCTTCGTTGGTGGTGTTTCATGTACAAGTTAAACATATATGAAAGTTAAATTTGTACTTTTTTTTCCAATTTGAATTAGTTGTATTTTTATTTTGGTCAAGTAGTAACTCAATTGAGTTAAATTTGACAAAAGTTTCAATTTTATATTTATTTGATCTATTTTTTATTTGGAAGAGTTGGTTGTTAGCCTATAAATAACAATTTACTTCTACGCTTGTAGCATCCTACTTCAAATTGAATAGTTTTCACATATCTTTTCGTTCTTTTGTTCTTGAGTTGAGATGAAGTATCCAAAAATTCTGTCAGATATAAGTAGTTTAATATTGAAGTTCTATCATATGATTAGTTGTTGTATTATTTTGAGACGGTCGTTGTAGTTTACTTGTAATCGTGTAGAAGCAAATAATTGTTTTCGAAGTTTAAACTCTACATCCAATTTATCTCACATTTGTTATCTTAGTCTAAAACTTGCATTAGGTCATGATAATGTCCTTTTCTCTCACCTTCTATCTAACTCTTTTTGTTGTTTCAACTCAAACTATGGCTCGAAATTATCTTCTTCAAATTGAGTTTTACCTCCCATCACTTTGGCTGTGCAAATATTTTCTCTAAACATATATATAATTGTAAATCTACATATCATTATAATCCCCTTATAGTTATATGAATTACAAACAATTGGATTAGGTAAACTTGAACCCTTAAATAAACACACTATTGACAAATCCTTTGACATGAATAATGAGAAATGATGAATCTGATAACATACAACATATACATTCACTACAAAACAACAATTACCCCTCAAACAAACCTCAAAATACATTGACATGAAGAAAAATATATTAAACAAATTTATAACCTAGCCAGTAAAAGAGGGGGAGATGTTTGGTGAATTTCAATAGAATCTGTCAAATGTAAAGAAAAGTGAATTGAAAATATTGATTGTAGAGAGCCCCTTTGATAAAAACATGTTCAATAACCATTTATGTTTCTCGTTTCCAAAATTTAAGAAACGTTTCGCTAAGAATTTGACAAATATAGAGAAAATATAAAAAATCTCTAACTGGCTCATTGTTGGAAAGACTTCCTTAACTTTGATGACTTTTCTTAATAACTTTCTTTTTCTCTATATTTCTATTTTCTTTTCATCTTTATTAATTTTTCATATTTCTTAATTTATATTTTTTCCTTTTCTCATTGATCTTTCATATATATGTTTAATATTTTTTAATTTTTTTTTCTTCTTTTAATTTTTTATAATTATATGTTAACCTATCTTTTAATCTTAAATTTTCAATATTTTAGATCTAATTTAAAATTTTCTTTTCCATTTAGCAATATACATTTTATATTTTTACGTTTAATTTAATTTTTTATATTTCAAATTTCAAATTTTGCAATATACATACTTTATATGTTATTTTAATTTCAAATTTCAAATTTTGTAATATACATATTTATATGTTGTTTTAAATTTAAATTTATTATTTTTAATATCATCTAAATCAGTTATAATTTTACATTGTATAATTTTTTTTATTAAGATAATCATTTATATTATCTTTAATATTTTACAACTACAACATTTATGTAATAATATAATGAGTTGAATTTGAATCGTCATTTGTGAGAAATAATATTTTAAATTAAATTTTAACAGCATATGATTATTAAAAATTATTGTATTATAGTTATTGATTTTTCAACGAGATTTATGTGTATTTGATAATGTTAATGTTTTATAATTAATTGTTTCCATATTTTTATGAATTCTATATATTTTTTATTTTTTACATAAATAAACTATATTTAAACTTAAAAAAAAAAAGCGAATATGTTAGAAAAAACACAAGAGAAAAATAATTATCAAACAAGATTATGTTTCTTTTTTTCAAAAAAGAAGAAACATGAAACAAGAAATAAGAAACAGAAAACGTAAACGTAAACGTTATCAAACGAATCCTGAAAAGCTCAGAACACATAACACAGTCCAAAGAAACTTATAAGGTATTAAATTTCTTTCAAATAATTATTTTTAAGATGTTATTCGTTTTATTTTAAGAAAGAGAATTCTTGTATATTTCATTCTCATTCCAAATGTAAGTAAATCTCACTATATAAAAGTATCTCTAAGATAATTATTCTTGTTTTTCTATTGTTTGAAGAGATTGTTTGAAGAGCTTAGAAGCACTATAGAACACTTGATATATATAATTCTTTTGGATTGGATCAATTTATTGTGTATAGCATCATATATGTTTTACTTATTTGATTATAATAACTATATAGTTCATATTGTTTTACAATAATTTCGAAATTGTTGTTATAATTTTTGGTACAAATTGTTCATATAATGTGATATAATTATACATTATTAAGGACTAAATTATTACTTTCAAAAAAAATTTAAAAATACATTTTATCTAATTTCTAACTCAATCAATTTTTGCCTTTCTAGATAAGCCTTTAGCTTAATCTCTAATGTCATATTCTGTTTATAGTGATTTGAATCTCAAACCTCTTAATCAATAGTGTACATATAAATCAATTTATCTACGCTCCACTTGATCTTGATCTTTTACGTCTTGTTTTATCATAGTTAATTAGTCAAATTAGTAAATTAAGTGCCAACATTCCTCCAGTAAAAGTCTTAATGATCACTAAATAAACTCAACTGTATTATTTGCAATTAAAACTAAAATCCTATGCACGCAATTAACTTTTTAATGTTGTTCTTCAGAAAGGAAAAAAAAGGACTAAATAGATGTTGGGAATCACTTTGGGCCAAGGCCCAATAAAAGAAGGTTAAGTTTGAGGGAATATATACATAACTCAAGTAAGGGAGCTTAGGATATCAAAACATTTTGTACTTTCTTTTGTGGGTTTGAAACTAATTATTGAAATTGATTTTCCCTTCTTCTTAAGGTTGTTGTTTGGTTTTGAAAAATACATAAATAAAAGCTCTTCTCATTCTTTTCTTTCTGTTTTCCAATCTATACTATTTTTTTAGCTATTTTCGTTCCGTTCTATTCTATTTTATTCTCTAACGAATGTACATTAGAGCTGATCTGTTGTTTTATTAAATGTTTTGGAAATCAACAATCGACTGTTTTTGCTGAGTTTATTTTACAACACTACGAACTGCATTTGGTTCAACTAATTAACAAATATCACTTAATGTGTAAGAAGTTGATTCCATTCCATGAGAAAACATGAATTTAATTGAATGGGATTGAAAGAAATGGTTGGACAAAAAGGGCATTGAAATGGAGTGTCCTAAAATTAAAATCATTAAATAACCAAACTCCAAATTCCACCTTTTGTTTTAATAGTGCAGTTGGCTCCCTCTCATTTATTAGTATTTTCTATTTCTTTCTTTCTCCTACCGCCCAAAATTGCCCAACCAATGGAAATAGAAGTGTAGAGAAGGGTCCCACTTTTACATAAATGTCAATAAAATTAAAATCTAACAAAAAAAAAACCTTTTTCAATTCTCAAGTTTTTTTTTTAGAAAAAAAAAAGTAGAGAGATAGTTGATCCTGATAAAGTAATCTTTGATCGTAATTTTCAGTATGAATACGTTGACATTTGTTTTGTAGTTGGTAGTAAAATATTGATTCTTCTCTTGAAACGGAGCTCAATCTTTGTTGGTTTCTTGAGATGTTTTCTTATGAAATTTTAAGGCTTATAGCAACTTTGGATTTAGGTAGACAACCTAACCAATATACATCGATAAGAAATAACTAACTTGCACTCAATTCACCCCCTCATGTACTGGTGCATGCTCTCCTCTCGTAGCAATAACATATTCTGGTTTAGACACTTTTAAACTCTTTGTAAAAATTTAGTTGGCCTAGCTAGAACTAGATCTTGGTATTGATGAGTTTTTTTTCTTTAGAATAGGTACATTTGTTCCTTGAGTTTTTAATATATATATATATATATATATATATATATATATATGTATGTATGTATTAATTATTTTCAAGTTTTTAAGAATATGGTTTGTGATTTTTTTTTGACATTTTTAAATATAATAAAAAAAATTAAAATATTTATAAAATATATAAAAAAATTAGGTTATATCAATGATAGACATTGATATAAGTCCATCAATTTCTATCATTGTTAAAATATGAAATTTTGTTATATTTTGTAAATGTTTTTCAGCATTTTTTCTATTGACAATAATTTTTTTTAAATTATTAGTTAGATAATTATATGAGATTTTGAATAGCAAAAATAAGTTTCAAATAATCTATAGAGAGGATGCATTTCTTAGAAATTAATTTTTTAGTTTAAAATAATAGAAAATTACTAGCATGACCCTTTAAACTTATTTAAAAAAATGTTATTAGAGTGAAAGTTATCCCCACAAACCATCACGAGTCCTTTCAGCATGCTCTGTCCTCATACACATGCATCCTAGGAAAATTCCCAGGAGGTCACCACCAACATAGAATTACTCCGAGCTAAGCACGTTTAACTTTGAAATTCCTATGATCGAGCCACCGAAAAGGAAGATGCATCTTGTTAGTATAGGTATTAACTTTTAATTCTTTTAAGTCTTTCTTAACATTACTTTCATGTTCTCAGGATCCCTCTCATTCAAATGTGTTATCGGTTCATTCATGCCTTCATCCTAATCTCAAGCGTTACAGCAAAGTCGAAAAGTGTATATTTAAAGATTTATGAATTAAATGCAAATATTATTAAAAAAACTTGAACTTAAAAGAGTATCTTGGAAAACTCAAGGACCAAAACACAAATATTCTTTACAACTAGGAGACTAAAAAGATAATTTTCCCTAAATTCTATTGAATACTTTGATCAAATTTGATAGTTTCATTTTTTTCACATCATTGTAATAATATCCAACAAATTTTAGCCAAAAAATATAGAAATATAAGGACTAACATTATATTTTAATCTTAAATTTATACTTTGAGTTATCGATAATTTTACGTCTGTCAAATAAATTTTTATCTTGGTTCAAAACAATTACTTATTATACTAATAGAAGAAAAAAAATCCCACTAACAAAATATTTTATATACTTGAATTAAATTTGTATACACACTTTGGGAAATTCAATCCATAGAGAAATCAATTTCTAAATAAATAGAGGGCTGTAATGAAATTGGGTAGGACTCCTTTGCAAAAATAAATAAATAAATAAATAAATAATAGTTTGGAATTTACAAAGAAGCATGTCCTTCCCTAGGAAGTCTCTATTGACTTTTTAAGATCTTAAATAATAAACTCTCTCTTTCTCTTGGAATAATTATTATTTATTGTGATCATTTGAATATTTGGTTTGAAAGTTAAGAAATAATGTTTATCTTATTATTAGTAGTAAATTAAAAAAATTGAATGTGTTTAATATATTAAAATTAGAAGGGGGAAAACTTAAAACATGCTTGATTTGGCCATTTGTGAATGATTATTGATTCCAAAGTATGAACATATATATTTAGTTTTGGTCATGGGTCATTCCCTTTGTACTTATATAGTTTAATTAATTAGTATTTTCAATTTTTCCTTATATCTATCTTCATTCGAATATTCGTGACAAAATGAACTAAAATATACCAAAATTTTAGATTATGCTAATAATAGAGTTTATTAGATGTATGAGTGTCTGTTTGTGTATATCATTTATAAAATTAAAATTTTTGTTATATTATATTTTGTAAATATGTTTCATTTATAATAATTTTTTAATATTTATCCTTTGAATTTCAAAGAATTGATTTAATTTTTATTATATATTTGATTTAATTTTTCATAATTATCTTTTATTGAAATTAGCTAAATAATAACAATAATGTTTACAAATAATATGTGTATACGTTTTCAAAAGGAGTTTTTTAAAAATAAAAAATAAATAAATTATCTAATACTTTATATAACAAAATCATTAAAGGACAAAATTTATTACACTTGATTTTTGTGTGAAGTATAAATATTTTGTAAAATGTTATATTTTTTGCAATTTTTCTTTTCAAAATTTAGAGATGAAATGTTAATAAACAACAATTTTTTTTAAAAAAAAAATCAACAATAAACAATTAGTATTGTCTAATAAAATATAAATTTTTTCGAGAATATATGGACTAAAATTAAACAACATTCAAAGTATATAGTCCAAAATAGTATTTTAACCTTAATTTAACTAATAGATTAGTTATTTAAGAAAAAAAACGAGTAGAATGCTTCTCTCATATCAATTTAGATTTTGTGTAATATATATACACATATAAACATGTGAGAGAAATTTTGATATATTTTATAAATATTTTTTAATAATTTTGTTATTTATTTGATATATTATATATATATAAATATATATGGAATTTGGTTCCATAGTTAATGGATTGTTCATGCCACAATATAAGCACATGTTTCCACGTACACAAAGCATTTTTCTAAAATTCTCTTCATGCATGTTACCTTGGAAAATACATAAACCTGCCTTTTTATTCATTTTTCTTTTTTAGTTTTCTTTCAAATATACACATTTAGTTTAGTTGCTTTACAAATTTACAATAAAACTTTAACTTCTTAACATACATTTTTATTTTTATTTAAGAAAGATAGAAATTAAAAAACAATTTGTCATCTAATGAATTTTTTTAAATACAACATTTTTTCTAAGAATTTTAGAATATATATATATCTTCTAAATCTGACCAATACTTTGTTATATAAAATATGTACCTACTATATTAATATTTTGAATAAAAATATAAATAATATGTATTTTTAGATATATTATTCATGGAATTATTAAATAATATATATAATTTTGCCAGAGTAGTAATATCTCCGCAAAAAAAAAAAAAATAAGGAAAAAGGAAAAAGAAAATGGTTCTTATCCCATTCTCCCTTTAAGTCAATTGAGAATTTCCTATACATAACCCTAAGACTTGCCATGAATTTTTTACACCCATGAACTGGACACCTAAATTTACAAGTTTTGAAATAGTAAATTGTAGCTAATTGAACACTTTTAAATAATGTTTGCGATAATAAACACGCTTGGTAACCATTCTCAGTTTTTTTGTTTTTGTTTCTTCTGTTTTTTAAATTCTATTTTTGAACTTTTGTTTATTAAAAGAAATTTTCTTTTCCTTTTTAATCTTCAATTCTACTTTATAATTTTTTTTAAAAAAATATTGTCTTACAAACAAAAAGTTAAATTAATTACCAAACGCACCCACTATTTAAAAAACCAAAAATAAAAGATGAATGAGTTACCTTACCGACAGTTAATTATTAAATAAGAACTCATACGTCAAAAGTATTTTTTTTTAAACCTTTATCAAATGAGAAAAGACCTAAAATATAATTAAGAATCCTAAATTAAAATTTAACAAAAAAAACAATGGGTAGACTAATTTGAGAGAGATTCCATAAATGGTAAAATAAATTTTGTTAAAGAAAATAAATGAGGTGTGTTTAGGTCATTTTCAAAGCTTTACAAGTCATGGAATTGACTTTTCTTTTATTTCAATTTGAACCTTATTAATGCTATGCATAGGACATCTGGCTTTGCCTCTTTGGTTCTAACTTTTAAGGGAAAAGAAATGTGTGCATATGTCATCACCCAGCACTCATCTTTCATTCTTTTACTTCACATAATTGACTTTCTTTTTGGATTTTGTACATTTAAGCACTAAATCAAAATTAATTTTGTTTTCAAACTAACTAAATCAAAATTGTAAATATTAAAAAAAATCTAATTAAACTTCTTTAGTTGATAGACTTTTATGTGGTCTAACAATGATAGATTAATATAGTCTATAAGTAATAGATTTTGACAAATTTTGCTATAGATGTCGATACTTGAATCTAATTGTTATGTTTGTAACTGTTTCTTAAAAACTGGTATATAGTACAACTAAACTAACATGCTATAATATGTGTTAGTGATTAAAAAGTTGTGAATTCTCCTTTGTTTAATTATATTTAAAAACCATTAGAAAGATAAAAAAGATCCTTTAATTTATTTGACCTAAAAATTCAATAAAAAAAATCTTAAAGTATCATTTGATTCATATATTTTGAAGTTTGTTCAATTTTAGTGTATGTATTTTCAATGAATCATAAATTTAGTCCATTAAAATTAGTTTTTAAGTAAATTGATTAAATAATCATGATAATTTGTACGCAATAAAATATAAAATAGAAATATGTTTCCAAAATTTATAGTAAAAATACTAAAAAAAAATCAACAGAAAAACTAAATTTAAAATTTATTAAAAATACGAAAAATGAAATTCAACTATTAAAGTTAACAAGAATAATTAAAATAATATCTTAACCTTGATTAAAACAAATGTTTAACAATTGATCTAAACTCTAAAAAAAGAAAAGAAAAAATAAGAATAATTTTAAACACGTAGCAATTTCAGATCGTTTGGGACAAAGGTTATATAAGACTCTAATAACCACATCTTACTACAGTATTATTTAAAAATTTTAGTTAGTTACAGTAGACATCATTTCTAATTTTTAATTTACTACGATATTTATTATAGTTTTACTATTTGACATTCATCATTTAATATTATTATTCTTTGCTATATCAAATTAAAATAGTCTACACATCAAACAGATACTATTATAAACCAAACTAAAATAATCTACATTCAAATACAAATTATTCTACTTGATTAAGATCTAGTAAAAAAAGATAAATATTTTGTGGTATAGAGTTTGATAGATTTTGTTATATTTATAATTTGTTTTTTTAAGAAATGTTATTAACCTTGTTAAAAAAAATGATTATGAAATAATGAAAGCAGATTTTTTTGTAAAATAAAAAATATGGTGAAGAGAATGAATGATAGAGATGATGGGTGATATTGGAAACTGTAGCACATGCAAATAAGAAAACAATAGGAATAGGAATAGGAATAGGAATAATATAATAGATTCGCAATCAAGGTACTAGAAATGATTTGTCCAAGTGTGTCCCTTGGAAACCACATTTCAAAATTAAGATCAATAAATACAAAAAGAGTCAAAACCATTTTGACAAATGTTGCATTCGTTGTGGAGACGTCTAATGTTGGGATGCCAATGCTTTAAAACCACAATTATTAATTTCCCTAACTATTCAATTTTTGCATTTCCATGTCTCACACATCCTCTCCCTCTCTCTCTCTCACCTCTTCTTTTTTTTCTTTTTATTTATTTTTTAAAAAAATATCATCTTAATCCCTAGATTTTGTATATAATTACTATTTGGTCCCTACGTTTTAAAATATTATAAATTTAGTCCTTTGATTTTGTTTTAGTCTTTAAATTTCAAAAGATGCGTACTAATCTTATTCTTTGAGATTTTAGTTTTGTCTTAAGTCGGTTCATAAATTTTAATATTTACATTGTAAAAATGATTAATTATTTTTTTGTTAACTGAATACTCACTTTTTTAATCTATAGAGTTAATGTCTATTAATTAATTTTAAAAGTTAAACAATTATAATGATTTAAATTTCACTAATTTTTGTTGTTATTTTTTTAAAAAAATATAATCACGACTGAATACTCACTTTTTTAATCTATAGAGTTAATGTCTATTAATTAATTTTAAAAGTTAAACAATTATAATGATTT
>JBBPDI010000005.1:2832135-2842466 GCA_037974545.1 Cucumis variabilis
AAGCTACAATGATCTGAGATTAATTGGCTAAACTCATTAACCACGTTAATCAATATTCATTAACTATGTGTACACTCCACTAAAGACTCACAGTTGAACTCTTCTCACTGTAGATATATTTCTGTGTGCACGGAATAGACCAATAACAGTAAGTTAGTCTTTCACTAGTGTTCGTAACACCAGCTAGATTAATTTACCATTTTACCTCTGGATTACCTCTAATCTTTAAATACCAATGCTCCTTAAATGAACAACCTATTTATGGTCTTACCAATAAATAGAAACCCCTCTCGTGTCATAGAGATGGTAGGGCCCTTTGTTCAAGGCCTGAAGACGCCATTTAAGGAAACACTCATCTACTTACCCTAAAGTAGGGAATGTGTGAATTCCATCTTGTGTAATTATGTTACCAGCTCCTCACTCTATCTTGTCCTCAAAATGAAAAGCTTATTGAGTTGACGATCTGACCATTCTCTCCCGTAAAAGACAATCCCTCGTGATCTCTAAGCCGATATTTAATATTTATTCCTATACTATAGACCCTTTAAGTCGATATTTAATATTGATCTCTGTATGTCTCTACATACTATTCAAGACTCATTAAACAACTTAGAAGATTAGTTTATTAGATTTGGGTTATTAAGACAAGACTAATAACATAATCATAACAATTATTACAATAATAACACTTTATTAATAACAGTCAATGGATTATATTTACAATCTACGAGTTATAGGACATAAATCCCAACAATACATCACTAAGTTAGATCATTAAGCCTAATGCGCTCACTATAACTCTCTGTATAGCATCCTTTGATTCTAGGTGATGAGTCATGTGTCATAATCATAGCATGCGAAATGCTCAATATGTACCTCTTCATCGCATAATACTTAAGTCCTCATCGAGTACAAGTTTTCCTACTGCTTGTCCAAGTGCAAGCAAAACAGTAAATTTTGATTCTACTGCTTAATACTCAAAATACCTCGTTCATTCCCCACAGTAAATCTTATTTTCAAATTCAGAAATGGCTAAAATTTTTGAAAAGTTTCGAATCCTTTTATTTGGCGAAAGAATAACTTTTATTATATTTACATTGGATTTGGCATTGAGTGGAAAATCATAGATACTCTATTAGTCCATTTCTCTCATTAATTGTAACTCTTGTCACCTCTTATTACTCACTCTCTAACTTTTTAGTTTTGAAGCTTTGCTTCTTTATTTTTGTGATAGGAGGCAACATAGGAGTTGTTATTAATATTGAAAACAGAATACAAAAATTTAAAAATTTCACAGTTTTGGCTTTATTTTAACTTTTGTTACAATGCCTTTTTTTTAAACACGTTAAGAGGATTTTCAAAAAATTTCAAAAGCTTTAACTCGGACCTTGCAGACCCCGAAATTTAGAGGCTAACAATGTTCTCATTGCTAAAAGAGAATGATAAGATTATTCATAGAAAAATTTTACAAAAGAGATTTGAGGTAAAGCTGACTCGCCTACTAAACACTAGAGATCTTTTATAAGTAAGATTCCTTAACAAGTTAAACGCCTAAATAACAAATGAAACTTTATTTTGCATAATTTATTTCATTGAAGTGTTATTGAATCACGAAGAAAAATTAGAATACTAAAAAGCATAGAGCTAACCTTGTGACAAGAAAGATTAAATGCACAAAAATCATATCAAAAGTTGTACTTTTCTTTGCAAAGAACATAAGTACAAATAAATACAAATTACATAAATCAAGAATTAAAAATTACAAAACGTAAGACCGAAAATACACCAGTCAAGTTTACTGCTGAGGTGGCAATTGAGAGGATTCTGCTTTGCCACATATCAAAATGTCATTTTGCGTTAAGGGCGTTGCCACCTCTTGCAATACTTCAGGCACTGGAATGATGCTGTAGATCACCACATGAAGATATCTCAAGGTTGCCCTGAATAATACATCATTGCATTTGACTGATTGGTCTATCATCCCCATGATTACTTGATTTTATTCCTTGAGCTCTATATATTGCGTTCTGAGCTCTTGCATTGTTGCTTTGAGTCCTTCAATTTCAACCAAATGGTGAGCATTTGCTTTCTCAAATTTTAGTTCTAAATTGCGTAATTGCTTTTGACTTTGCATATGCATTTCATGTAGGCTACTTTGGCATTCAGTTACATCTTCAAATCACTCTTCACAGGTTGACAAACATGCTCATCTATTAATTTCAAGGTGTAATTTGCATCATCTTCTTCTTTATCTTTATTCGCTGCCCTTTCTTTGCCTTTTCGCAAAAGCTGACTAATTTCTTTTGGCTGTGAGGAGAGATTCATCTCGCCATCTACATTAGGATTTATTTTTGTTTTTCTTTGGAGTGGGTCATCCATAATCTCCTCTGTGAACTCTTATCCTTTTGGGGATAGGTTGGGGTTTTCTGCCTTCTTTTCTTGCTCTCTGGATGCATAAAAAAGAAATAGGGTAGGTCTGAGAGTGAATCTTGAAATTCCTCCTGACGTGAACTCTCTTGGCCAGGTGTTGGTTGGTTAGGCCAATAATTACAAAGGCGAGAAAGTTATTTGGTTCTCGCCTTGGAGAGGATAGATCAGATTGGATTATGGAAGGGGGTGGCGATTTGGATTGTGAGGGGTTGGTTTTATGAGTCTATAATAGAGAATTGGGCGGTTTGGATTTGGATGGAGATGGGGTAGGTGAACGAATGATTATGGCCTTTATTGTAGAGGGTTTGGATTTGATGGGCGAGCTGGAAGGTATGGTGGTGATGGGTATAATGTATGTGTGAGGCAAAGGGTCCTCAAAGTCCTTGGTCTTCAAGATTTTCTTTTTCTTTGAGCTTGAGGCTTCCTCCTCGCCTTTCCTTTGTTTTAGAGGAATTTCTCTAACTTCACTTTCCTCTTCTTCTCTTTCTTTTTATTTTGTTGACTCTACTTTGTGCCTAGCCTTTGCTCTAGCTTCATCTCGCATTTTTTCAACTTCTTGGTTATGGCTTTATTCTTGTGGAGTGCAAAAATTTATACGCGCTATCAAGTCGGTTGTTTGGTTCACAAGTCACTAATGCGAGAGAGTTTATCCGATTCTTGCTTTAGGGAGGATGGATTAACTTAGGTTATGGGAGGGGGTGGTAATTGGATTCTAAGGACCTGGTTTCGTGGGTCTGCGAGGGAGAATTAGGCATTTGGAATTTGAGTGGAGATGGTGGAGGTATACGTATGATTTTGGACTTTGTTGTCGTTGCTTTGGATTTGGTGGGTGAGTTGGTTGTTGTATTGTGGAGGGTTTGATTGAAGCGAGAGGCAAAGGGTCCTTTAAGATTTTATTTTTCCTTGAACTCGAGTCCTCTTCCTCGCCTTGCCTCTTTCGCTTGAGAGGAATTTCTCTATCTTCACTTTCCTCTTCTTCTTTTTCTTTTGTCTTCTTTATTGTGTCCACTTTTCATCTAGTCTTTGCTCTTACTTCATCTTGTGTTTTCAGCTTTTTGGCTCTGGCTTTGTTTTTATGGATTGCAAAAAGATGTGACTAAGGTTGGCTGTGTTACACATTCCTTCTTTAACACATGCAACTTGTGGCGAATACTCAGGCATGCTTTCAGACAAAGCTTCTCGATTAAATATGGGAAAGATTGGTTGTGTTGGATGGACATGAGCTTCTTCTTTATGAACATCATTCAAACGCTGGCAGTCGTCTTTAGGTTATGTGGGAAGAGTTGGTACTTTCCGTTGCTTGTCACGTCTTATTTTGCCTCAGGCCAGGCAACTTTATCCAATGTGTCTTGCATGTTGTGGTCTATTGGTTCTCTAAATATAGGATGTCGTCCTACCGTGGTTTGGTTCAACTTAAACAACACATTTATAGTTTCTGGCCAGTAGTTCACCTTCTTCCTTTTTACAATGGTGTAATGCTTCTCGTTGTTAAACTCGCCGTTGTAAAATAAATTTATCACATCGGGTCTTATCATATTCACTCCTTTGAAGAATTCTTGCCATCCTAATGCCTTGATGGGTGATGCAAGGAAAGGTGGTAATTGACCTTCAAATGGGAAGAGCCCTTTCTCGATTAAGAATTGTTTACTTATGTGCTCTGAGAGGACATCTTCTCTTTCCACCTTTAGGCTCACATCTTCTTGTTGAGCCTTTGCTTTCTTTGCTTGCTTGTTGGGGCTTTGAATTTTTATGCCTTTTTCTTCTCTGATCGCTCGTTGCCTACATTTAAATCTAGTGCTCTCATCTCATCCACCTCTTTCTAAACTACTCGTAAAACTCTTCGAGGAGTTTTTCCTTAACCTTTCTCTTCTTCGTAGAGAGAGCTAACTTTTTGGTTTTGTTGAGGAGCTCTTCCTACTCCCTTAACTTTCTTTCCTTCTTCTTTTCGGCCAAGGCCTTAACGCCTTTTGCTTGATCTTTAATTTTCTATAGCTCGAATTTAACATTTTCTTTCTTTTTCTGAGTTTCTTTCACTAACCTTCCAAATACAGTGTCAGCAATAGGCAAGGACGGTGCATTCTCGCCTTCCTCCTCTTTATATATTGCTCTTTTTTATTCCTCGTCAATCTCCTATACTTCGCTTTCTTTTTGTTTTCCTTTTTCTTCTTCTCCTACTTTTCTTTCTCCTCAGCTAGTTCTCTCAACTTTTCCCTTTTCTTCTTTTCTTCAAGGAATAACCCTAACACCATTTCTATGTTTTCCTCTATCATAGGTATTTCTCTACCTTGGAAAATGAAAGGACTAAGCCCTTTGTTCCAAGAAATTCGCTTGAACTGGGTAAGGCTTCGTGATGAGGCACGAAATTGGGTTGAGCTTGCTTCGACATAGGGCCATTGGATCGTACTACTTTTAATTCTTTCTTCTCAATTTTCTGAAATGATTTATCTCTGGCCATCGTTATGAAACTAAAAAAAGGGAATGTGTTAAAAGGTAAAGAGAAAGGACACGATTCTTACTTTACTTGCCAAAAAAGATGATCGGAAAGCTTGAAGGGAACTGAAAGCTTGAGAGTGCTTGCACGGCGAAAAAGATTGTGATTAGGGTTTTATAGGGTTTTTAAAGAGAACTTAACTCGGGTTAAAGCATGGTTACCGCAAGGTGTATATCATGCATTTTAATTGAGAACTAATATCCTGACATGATGTTTTGAATTTCGAGGATGACTTGCAATCATTAATTTTAAAATTCAAATTTTAAAAGAAATAAAAAGTTTCAAATTTTCTGAAACCCTTATTAGAATGCAACCCTATTGCTCGACATCTTGCAAGAAAACTAAAACGCTTACAAACTCCCCGCAATGTGACTTCATCGCCCAAAACCTTGACATTTTTCTTCTGCTGAATTTTTTTAGAAACCTGTGCTCCTTAATGTAAGACTAAGAGATATACATTCAAATACAAATCTGGTTGACACGTGTGCGGGTATAGAGAACTATATACATAAGTACTTGGATGTAATAGCATATTAGAAGAATTATACATTACAAATGCACCCATGCACTCAGGTTCCTTGGCAAGGAAGGACTGTGGTATCATCGCTTATGCTCAGCATAGCTTTCTGACCGTATTTTTCATGAACTTCATCGATCATTTGCATCATGACTTTCAACGTCCTGATTGTTCATCGCAATAAGTCTCTGCTCTCAATTGGTCATCGCAATGTTCAAATGATCTTTCTTGGTCCTTGTCGCTTAGCTCACTGAAATTGTGCTTTTCGTTAGCTCTACGTGAGGACATTTCTATTGATGACTTCATGGAGATTCTCATTTTCATTTACGACCAACCGCATCCCTCTCAGACTAATGAGAGGGTGGAGCCTCTTGTTCAAGGCCTAGATTCATTCCTTAAGGGAACAACCTATCTATTATCCCTAAAACGAGTAGGAGTGAGTTCAATCTTGCACCTTACATCTCTAGCTATCGACCCGATCTTACCTTTAAAATGGGAGGCTTATTGGACTAGTACTGTTTAGCCGTCCTAATACACCCTAGGCCCAGGATTCGGAATTTGGATCCCCAGCATTCTCCTGCATCCCTCATGACTTGGCAACATCATCCTTACATGTCCTAAAGGCTTATTGGAGAGAAAGTTCTCCCCACAAACTAACACAAGTCCTTTCAGCATGCATTGTTCTCACTCACATGCATACTAAGAAAATTTCAAGGAGGTCATCCAACATAGAATTGCTCCAAGCTAAGCTTAACTTTGGAGTTCTTATGATCGATCCACGAAAAGGAAGATGCACCTTGTTAGTATAGGTAGTAACTTTTAACTATTATAAGTCTTTCTTAACATTACTTTGTGTTCCTAATTTCATGTCCTTAAAATCCCTCTTATTCAGATGTGATACCTGTTCATTCATGTCTCCCCCTAAACTCTAGGCGTTACACACCCTCATCTATGCAGATCTAACAATAATTCCATGTGAACAGAAGTTCATAGTTAGCTCAGGATTAAGATTAAGTTACAAAGGATATCCTTAAACGAAATAGTCAGTTTTACAAAAGTCAACGGTGTTACAACATAAAAGTGACTAGTTCATTGTTCCAATCTTATGTAAACTCTTGTGTTCGATTAAAGGAGAGATGGTTGGCATCTTCCCTGACAGGGTCAGAAACAGCCTTCACGCTTCCTTGTTAACACATACGATCAAGTCTTATGTAAACTTTTAACATAGAATACCGTCACTTCGATGTCTCTATATAAGCGATTCAGAATCACATTGTTTGTGTCACACCTCTTCTCGGATAACTTACTCTCAATTCATAAGATGGCGCAAAGTCAACCAATACCATCTCTTACCTTGATGATACCTGTTGACCCTTTTCCTTCAATCTCTTAACATGCAGTGGAAACATAAATCTCATTCTAATATTAAGGAAATTAATGTGCAACTCAACTCATTACAATCTTTATTAAGACATAATGTTACTTATTAAGTTTTGACTCTTTTAAATTTCTATCCAATGCTCTAAGCATCCTTCATCCTTTTTAATATTACTCAACTACAACAACTTGTAATTTCTTTTAAGAAACTGGTCGACACGGTAGCAATAAGCTCAGCTCCCGACAACAGGATCCTTATCTGGAAAATGAGAAAATATTTTGAAAGAATGAGCTTAAAATGCCTAATGAGTGATATTTTCAAAAAATAATTTTCCAAATCGTTATGCTAGATGATTTTTAATGCAAATATAGGAGTCATTAAACCATAATACAATGAATCCTTTACAAACTTTTTCGCAGATTCTTCAAACATCAATAACATTTAAGGATATTATACTAGTCTCCTACGATACATTCATAATATAGGTTAGATATCACTAAACTCTTTTTCCCATAGGTAACAAGCCTTCACCGTTATAATCGTATTAGGTCTTTTCATAGAGCTTTCATATCAGTAATCAGTGTTGCCTTCACTGATGTACTTGCATTAGACACCTCTATAAAGCCTTCACACCAATAATTGGACTGGAAACCAGATATGCACATTCATAGGTAATTGTGTAGTACTGGCATAAATCCATGAAAACATTTAAATAAGCTTTTACCTTAGCTTGGAAAATCATAAACATTTAAGAACACCTTTAGATACAATCAAACTTGTAAATTTTATTACAAATCATTCAAAACAAAGTATTCATAAACCAATACTTAAATGTTTCAAATCATGGTATCAAATAACATTAAAAACCAATTTTACTCACTCACGTGATGATTCCTTCCTTAGCTCAAAAAATTTCACCAAACATCACTTTTCTCAAAAATAGGGTGTTTATAGTCCAATTAATCCCTAATAGTAAGAATATATGAAAACTATAAACAAAAATGGCAAAAATACACAAAAATGTCAAAAATGGCCTAAAATGACCAGTTGGCACAAACCTCGTGACCCTTTTTTGCCACGTGTGCCTGGTACCATTCCCGCTTGGCACCCCACAAGACACCCAAATGCCTCTTATTAGCAGCCCCACCCGGATGCTCGACCACCCATGGAAATGCCCCAGAAGCTGGGTTCTTAGCCAAAATCCATCCTACAAATTTGGAGGATAATATCTCAAAATCTATAATCAAAATTATAAAACTTCCTTCTACAAAGTTGCTTAGAAATGTCTTAGGTTTCTTACTCAAAATTTCAACTTCAAATACCACAAGATGTGCTATTTAGTTCTTCAGAAGTGCACCTTATTCAGATTGCTCTAAAAACTAACCTTCCTCCTTTTTGTCAACTTAAACTCCAACCTTCTTTTTTTAATTTGTCCGGCAGCCCAAGACTACAAACTAGGCTCAATTATTTAGGTTTAGCAAGTGGAAAGAAGAAAATGACACGAGTGGATGTGATGTTCTTCTCCTTCAAAGAATCTATTTTTACATAAAGGCTACATGGCTTGAAAATGACATCTACTTTATGCATGCCTGTCCAGGTCTTTACACCCTTCCCTAGTCTACCCTAGGTTTTTCTTAGGTTATTTGTGTGTTGTTCATATCCTTAATTAATAAAAACAAAACATCCTTTCATTCCATACCTTACTCATCCCTTCTTATCTTTACCTAAGCCCCTTTCATTGACTTCCATGCCTTGCCCACCCTTTTTGTCTTCTAACCCTTTTTTTGAACTTCTTTTCTTGAGGTTTCCATGACACTCCAACAAAGAGATTTCTACAACTACATACTTTCTATGATATTTGGAAACTATCGATCCAATGCCCTCTTTAACCAAGTCTTGAAGTAAAATCCTTTTTAGCCCAAGTTAATATACTTGTCTTTACGAGCTTTTTAATTCGGTCATAAATACTAAAAGTCTCGCTACAAATTTTTTTTTCCTAGACCTTTTCGCCAAAGTACATCCTTAAGTTTCTTGGTAATTTTGAAATTTCTAAAATACTGAAATTTTCCTAAAGACTCGAAATTTGGTGTTTACATAAGGCGAGCAAGCTAGGCATTGTAAGGGTAAAGCTGCACTAGGCATTGGAAGCTTGATTTTATAGTTTTGTAATTATGAATGATTGTATTAAGGATTATGTATTTGTTATCCTACATTGTGATTCTTGTCACCTAATAACTTAAGACTATAAGTTTGGGCAAAGTGTTAAGGAAAGTGTATGAATCAACTTGCTTTAAGATTGATGTTGTCTTTGTATTCCACTTACTAGGCGCTCAACATGTTATCTCGTGCATAGGTACGCATTGAGTGTCTAGGCGGTTACGTCCCATATGGTCGGACGAAGTGATCTTAGGACGAGGTGTGACACCAAGTAATGCCTTGCCCCAAATGTCACACCTCACCCCAAATAACATTCTCCACGAAATTCCAAAAGCTTTAATTAATTATACATTGCCATATATATACTCAAATAATCCAACAAATTACACCAAATTTTTTTTTATCATACAATTCCATTTAACCTAACAACAATAATAATCTAATTTTTATTTAACATAATTAAGGAACAAAATTACCTTAAATATAAGGGCCCTTGTAAAAATAGCAAAAAAAATTATGATAATAAGGCACATGTTACTACATTTTCTAAATTTTAAAACTAGTAAGTTTAAAAGCCGATAACCCTATTATTACTGTCTGATAACCCTCCAATAGCCCTATGATTACTGTATGATAGTCATCTGATATCACTAATTTTGTCATATTCGGCATATGCAAAAAAATAGGTGTCATGAGCTATTTTTTTCTAAATGTTTGTGTCATTTAATACAATTTCTCCTTAAATATTTCGGTGATACACTCCCCTTCCATTTTATTGACTATATGTTGTTATTTCCATGTCTATATTGTAAATTACTACTTTCATCAGAAGTACTATCGGTCATTTGGTTTTAATAAAAAATGCATGAAAATAGAAGACGCAACAGTGAAAGTAACAAACATACATTTGGTCGACAAATAAATTGCATACCTAATATAATCGAGCCTTTATAGGAATAGAATTCATATAATCATTTTTCTTTTGATAGACTGCAAATAGAGTTTTTCTTTACTAAAAATGTTAAATAAACAAATTTAAGGACTAAAATAATAAAACTATAAAAAGCGAGGACTATCACGTAAATTGAATTTGGAATATTTTACACAATTTCTTAAAAAGTTAATTATGTATATGAATAAATATAGCAAAAAAAACAATAACTTGTTCCGTACACGAAAACAGAATGTAATTCAATATAATAAATATTAATAAATATAGAAAAAAAACAATAATTTGTTCCATACACGAAAAAAGAATGTAATTCAATATAATAAATATTCTACATTAAATTAATTAACATGAAAAGACAATAAAACAAATGAACCTAAAGAGAATTTTATTCAACATGCCCTCTAAA
>JBBPDI010000005.1:2850639-2872039 GCA_037974545.1 Cucumis variabilis
GCCATGGGCTAACCTTGCAATGAGGGGCAACGCGTGCACATGGTCGCACATCAATACCCACTGTGTGTCCTTGTTCGCGTGGTGTTGTGTGTTTTGCTTGCCGCTACCTAACCTCTTTGCGCAAGTCATGCGCACAACCTGTGTGTATAACTTGTCGCTCAGCTATGCCATGACCTTGTCAAAAACTTTATAACAACACAGAATAACCTCTACGACCAAAACCCTAAGCCCATCTCGCCTAGCATGCACGACATTGACCTACTGCCCAGAACATAATTTTTCGTCCAAAATACATGACCCAACTTTGGAAAATCATAACTTAAAATCATAATTCTTTTGATAAAACTTTCTTCTACAAAGTTTCTCTAAAATGTCTTAACTTCCCTACCTTAAAATTTCAGAGCAAAACTCTAAAAGACAAGTTTTGTAGCCTTTTTATAATGCACCGTGCTTAGTTTCTTCTGGAAAATGACCTTCTCCCCTAATCTTGATTCAAACCCCCAATCTTCTTGAATCCAAAGTGAACTCTCTCACAAACTAGACACAATTTTTGAACTTGCAAGAACAATTTGAGTAATTTGCATGAGTAGGTTGTGAGAAACTCTTAAGTGAAGATACCTATTTATAGAAGTCCTTGCAGGTAAATAACTTGACACCTCAACCTTGCTTAATTTACCCTTAAACCTCCTTAAGACACCTCAAACTTCTACTCCACCTTAAAATGCATGTTAACATGATTAAGACACTTTGATTATTCTTTAAACTAATTGCTTTGAACATGCCACATAGTTGTCCAAAGCGCCAACCTAACTTTCATGACCATCTTGCATAGCCTTGGCCGTCCAACAAAAAATGTCTAACCTCTATGATTCTTCTTTCTCGTCAAAATTAAACGCCCAAAGCCCCTTGCTAACCTCCTATTCTTTCTCGCATAGCCTTCTTGCATAGCTTTCTCGCCTAGCCCATTAACACCTTAAACGCATAGATAATCTATTTGGAGGATATTTCGCCTAGCTTCAAGCTCAACACCTAGCAACTCCAAGCATCACCTTTTTATTTGGAGATTCTTCACACCCATAAGCTTCCTCTCGCCTAGTACAATTCCAACACCAAACACTTAGCAATATAACCTCTTTATACTTGCCATCATTTCAGCCCTCAAGCCTTAACCTTCTTTCTTGGCCACCTAGTCCACAACCAACGCCTAGGCTTATAGGTTCTTAAGCTTCATCTTGCTACCTAGCCAACATCTCTTAGAGGTTCTATGGTCTCCTTTTGCTGCCTAAAACTTACTCAAAATAACCTCTAAAGCCCTCATGCCTTTTCTTGACATTTAGTCAAATTTTCTAACTTTTCTCCTATATTTACAATCTTAACTTCTAACTTTTCTCCTATATTTACAATCTTAACTTTTCCAAGATTCTTTTTTTTTTCTATGAATTTTATTTCTTCTTGTCCTTGACCAATCTTAACAAGTTCCACAAATATTAGAAATTTTTGGGTTTCACACTTTGATATGAACAACAGAGCCCATTGAACTGTCCCCACACTCGTAGTTTCCAGTTCTTTCAACTTTTGACTCTAGAGTGTCAACACTTGTCAACAACTCTTGTATCGGTAATCTGTCGAGGAGGCAGTCACTTTGGCAATTCATGTGGCATAATATTAACATACTCATTCAAAACTTTTTGGATCTCTACTGGGATAATCCCAATTTCCTTTTGCTTCCCACCAACAGGATGTCCATAAAGGTTAGCTCTTCTCTACTTAGCCTATTTTTCAGTTGCAGGGCTGAAATCATTCTCACCCCACTCGGTTGCTTGATTTTTATTTCGACCACTGTCATATTACTACTTGTTACTATCATACACTATGACAGTGGCATGAGAATGACTTTATGTTGTAAGAGGAATTCCATATCGATTACTATGTCAAAGTCATCCATATGAACCACGAGTAAATCAACATCTCCTCTCCATTTGTCTAATTTTAGAGACATCCTTTTTGATACTCCAACAATTGGCAAGGCTTTAGAATTAACAACTTTCATCTTCCTTATGTCTTTCTTGATTTTCAACTCCAACCAACGTGCTTCTTGTTCAGAAAGAAAATTATGAGTTGTACTTGAGTAAACCATGGTGCTCTTTACAGGTTTGGAGTCTATGACCGTGTCGACAAACATAAGTCCCTTTTCAAAAGCATCCTTTTGTTAAGATGCCTTCTTTTGAATTGCTAATAAGAATTTTAACACACCCATTCGAGGGGTGTCCCCTTCATCTTCCCTTTCCATTTATGTTTTTGCCTTTGAGTCGTTAGAACACTGTAAGAAGGCTTGCAAAGATGTCAACGAGCCTCAGTGTGGGCATTCAGCCACACGATGGGGGCCTTTACACAAGAAGCAAAAAATAGGTCTTGTCTTATTCAAATTTAACTGATGTGCTTTTCAAGATGTACAAGAGCTTGAGGTATGTGGTTTCTTATCGTTCATGAAGTTTCTTGGGGAATTAGGCTTGGAGATCTTACTTTCGAGATTCAGTGTGGTCACATTCTTCTTTTGGGACCTAGTCACCACCGTAGTCAAATAATCTCCTATAGTAGGAAGAGTAAATGCAAGATCTTGAAATTTCTATTCGTATAACTTAGTTTCGACCCACGGCTTGAGCCCTTCTACAAAGTATACTACTTTATCTTTTTCTGACATGTCTCCATGTCCAACATAACACCGAAGAACTATTTAACATACTCTCTGATGGTTCTCATGTGTTTAAGTTTTTAAAGTTTTCTTCGAGCAATAAATTCAACATTTTAAGGGAAGAACTGTTGGGATTTATATCCTAAAACTCATAGATTGTAAATATAATTCATTGACCATTATTAATAAAGTGTTATTATGATAATTTCAATAAATGTTATTGATTATATTATTAGTTTTGTCTTAATAACCCAAATCCAATAAAATAACATTCTCAGTTGTTTAATGAGACTTGAACAATATGTAGAGACATACAGGGATCAATGTTCGTGATCACCTTAAAGTGTCGATAATATAGGGATAATGTTGGGTATCTTATCCTAGTAACACTAAGAATATAACTCACTTTTTATTTGATACAAATACAAATAAAAAGTGAGTTATAAGACTGGACCGCGAGTGAAGGTATCTTATGTAATGAGTTTGCATAAGACTGGACTGTGAAATAGTAACCAATAGATATAACTTCGTTAACTAGTTAGGTTTCTATTTCATTAGGATGACCTAGGTAACTTAGTCTTAATCCTGAGTGTATTATGAACTCCTATTTGGGAGGAATTTTCCTTTGATTTGTATGGGTTAGAATGGCCAGATCGTTGACTCAATAAGCTTATCATATTAGAGACAAGACTGAGTGAGGAGCTGGGAACATAATTACACAAAATGAAATTACCCATTTCCTACTTTAGGATAAGTAGATGAGTGTTCCTTTTAATGGTGTCATTAGGACTTGAATAAAGGATCCTACCCCTTCTATGGCACGAGAGGAGTTTTTGTTTATTGGTTAGATTATAAACAAGTTGTTCATTAAAGAAGCACTGGTATTTAAGGATTAGAGGTAACCTATGGGTAAAACAATAATTTGACCTAGCTGGTGTTACAAACACTCATGAAGGACTAACTTACTGTTATTGATTTATATCCGTGGACACAGAAATATATCTACAGTGAGAAGAGTTCAGCTGTGAGTCTTTAGTAGAGTGTACGCACAATTAACGAATATTGATTAATATAGTTAATGAGTTTAGCCAATTAATCTCAGATCGTTGTAGCTTCTAATATGTAGGTCCATTAGGTTCCCTTTCTGGCTCGTAAAGAGTAATGAGATTCATTTATATTGGTTGTAATTTGAAATGTTCAAATTTACTTTGGAAATTAGTATAATGTGTAGTGATACATTATAATATAATGTTTATCAAACTTTATTGTATACATTTAATTTTGGATATAATTCAAAATTAATTTATGAGAGATAAAATATTTGAATGAGTTCAAATATTAATTTAAATTGAATTTGATTCATATTAAAATTAGGAAAATTTTAAAAATAGTAGATTTTATAAAATATTTACAACCTATAGCAAATTCTATCATTGATATGCTATAATGATAAAAGACTATCAGTGATAGAATCTAAATTTTGTTATAACTTGTAAATATTTTAATTTATTTTATAATTTTTTAAAATACCCCTTAAAATTATTGATTATGAGAGAAATTTATATTTGAATATGATTCAAATTTAACTTAAGTTAAATATAAGATATTTGATTTAGTTATTAATTAATTGGAAAATTAATTAATAGTTTAATTTAATATTATTTAATTAACTTAATATAAAACTATAAGATATTGGAGAGATATTTATTAAATAAGATTTAAATAAAATATTAATTAAATATGATTTAATTAATTATTAATTAATTGATTTGATGATTAGTTAATTAGTTGATTTGAAATTTCTATTAATTTAATATTTTTAAATTAATAGAATCCCACCATTCTCTCCTACTCTCTTTTCTACTCCATGAAGGAAAGAGAGTTACAAATATCTAGAAGAAAACAATTTTCTTCAACAATTCAATCAACCAAAATAAAACTAATAATTTTGCTTTTTTACAAAAGAGTTTCTCTAAAAAATCTCTAAACTTTTTTTCATCCCAATTAATTCCCACAAACCAATCTCATCCTAGAGGATAGGAAGGTCTCCGATGGGTGGTGTCCTAATTCAGAGATTTATTTTGTAGATTCAGAGACGTCAAACAAGTAAGTTTTTCTTTCTCTAATCTATAATTAGAAAGCATGCTTAGCCTTTAAACCTTAATAAGAAAATTTGTTTCTATATTATTTTGCCAATGTACTGGTTTTTGGAATTCCCAAATTAAATTGAGAAATGGTTCTGTAAAATCTTTCGCTGTCATGGACTTTTATCCTTTCAAGAACGAGCCCTTAGTTCTTTCTTAAGATCTTCCTACGTATTAAAGGTACATCGACCATTTGGGACGTCGTTCACTTTTGATCGCCACAAGAGTTTTGCATAATCAGACAGATGCATGGAGGCTAATGTTATGTTGGTTTCTTCAGAATTAGTTCCACTCGCCTTAAAGTATTGTTCCATATCAAAGATGAAATTTTCAAGCTCTTTAGCGTTGCAGTTTCCATTGAAGGCTTTGGGTTCGGGGATCTTGAACTTGCTCGAAATAGTATATGCTTGATTTAGGGCTTGGTTCCCCAACGCTTGCTCGAAACACTATATGCTTTATATACCCAAACACCTTGGCACGAAGAACAACACCTCGATGAAAAGAAGAAGGACGTGAGAAGATTAGTCTTGGTTTTATTTTATGAAAAGTAAAGTTAAAGGGTTGTAATTTGTATTGTATGAACTCTTTAAGTGTTAAGTTAATATAGAGAAGAAGTTAAGTTATTTCATTGTCATATTTTTATCTCTTTGAGTTATCACCTGGAAGTGGAAGTTAAGTTGTGCTATGTAAAGTACCAGGCAACAGAGTAAAGTTCAAAAGTTGTAATTATTTTTCGTTGTGTTTATCCTTGTGCTTATTGCCAATACGTTGTTGGATTAAGTAATAAGAGTTAGACGATGAAGCTAAGTTGAATAGTTGTTTTCTGCTACAAAGTTGTGAAGGTCTCTAAGGCTCAGTGGAAGAACTTTACGAAGAGATAAGAGAAAGAGTTGTTTCGCTTACTAGGCGTTCTGCGCGTCATCTCGCGAAGAGGTACGAAATGGATGTCTAGGTGGCACGCCCTTATATGATCATTTGAAGTGATATTTGAGGTGGGGTGTGAGAGGATCAATCCTCCAGAAATTAAGTGGGGATCAGATAAAAGGATTGAAAGTTATGAATGATATTACCTATTCTAAACTTGTGACTTATCTACACTAAAGAATGAACATAGATTCAGATATGTTCGATATACATATTATGGATATAGACGGGTTGGGTTGGGTTGAGGGGTATTTTGGGACCAACCTGAATTTTTCGATTGGTTAGGTTTGCAACTCGAATGATCTGAGAATTTTTCACAACCCAATTCATCCCAACCCTAAAAATATGGGTTGGGTTATCGAGTTGTATAGTTTTTTTTTCTCATTCCTAATGTTTATTAAATTTTAAACTCAAAACACACAAAAACTTCTTAAAATTGCAGATCTACTAAATTTTCAAGGAAGAAAAGCGCTTAATTCGAAATAAATAATCACCAATTTAGTTGTATATACATGTATTTAGAGGAAAATAAAACAATGTGATAAGAAACTTATACAGGGAGATGATTTGCAGTGAAATGCGAGGCTCGTGAGCAACGGGCAATGCTTGCTACAATAAACAAGGCTTGCGAGTAGTGGGTAACAAGGAGAGAAGACGTTTGAGATTTGTGAGAGGCAACTAAAATTTCTTAACCTTAATTTCCTATTTTAGAAAATTTTTAAACAATACAACTTAATTAAAATATAGAATATAGAATATAGAATATCATTAATCCAACTGTTCTATCGCTATCACATGGTATTCTGTTTATATCTCTATTGCATGATGACAATGCACAGTATGACTTAATGACGATAGAAATGAATCTTGGGGTGGCCACAATGCCCACAAAACTCTCGACTCATGATGTTATAGAAATGAATATGGTCGGTCACAAGCATCACCACTTGTTCAAACCCCACTGATTTTGATACCAATGTCATTTATAGATGCACCACCGTCGACGGACATAGTAGCAGATCCAAAAAGTTTATTGATAGGGGGCTTTATAGTTTAGTAAAGATATATATATATAGTACCCTCATAACTATTATTACTTTTCTTCAAAGAGATGATGATCTCGTCAATTTTCTTTTAAAATATTTCTCCATTTAGATTTCAAATTAAATCTATCATAACATAACATTGTAAAGAGAATAAATCAAGAAGATATGTTATATAACAAAAATATAACTTAAACAAACCAACAAGTTTAATTAAGATCCATAGATTATTTCAAGAATTAATAAAATAGGTATAAAACCAAATGATTTGAAATATGAAAACCAAATGCATAAAAATAAAATAATAAACTTGATAAGAGAAAAAAATAAATTATAAAAGTTACCTCATAAGTTAAGAGATAAATTGAAGAAGAAGCCAAGAAGAAGTTGAAGAAATTTTTAAAACTAAAAAAAAATAAGAATGATTTTAAAAAATTAAAATGAATGCATATAAATAAAATAAAAAATTTACAAAGAAAAAGAAAAACAAACAAATAAATAAAAACTTACCTCACAAGCTTTGAGAAGAAGCAAAAAATGTTGAAGTTTTATAAAAATAAAAAAAATATTAAAATGAAGTTTTATAAAAAGAAAAAATAATATAATGAATGAAGTTGAGTAGCTTTAATTTAGGTGGAGAATAGTTTATAATTATTATAATTTGGGAGAAAAAAAATAAATTACATTCGTGAGATTAAAGAGAAAGCTGACAAGCAGAGAAACTACTAAGCTAACTACAAATACTAAGAGTTAAAAAAGTTTACATATATATATTATAAAGACAATAAAGTTGAGGGGGGCTTAAACCCCCCCTAGGCCTATACTAGATCCACCAATGGTCGGACAGGCCATCATATGACGCATCATCACAATTCCTCATGATTGTTTAAATGATGATGATATAAGGGTTGGTCTATTTTTTTTTCGAAGCACGAATTATCCGTTAAGCCATTAATACTTGCTATAAGAAATAATTTTCATTGTCGTGTAAAGAAGTCGACAAAAAATCTATTGGCTATGAGAAGTATGATGGAGGAATGCAAATGGTGAGTATGTGCCACTAGAATGGATGGAAGTGATTCATTCAAGATTAAATACATCGAAGTGAGCATTCATGCTCTTTTAAAATTAGATTGCATAATCACCGTCAAGCCAAAAGTTGGATTATTGAACATTTAAGAAAGTCCAAATATGAACAGGTGGGTCATACATACCACCAACAAGATATAACTGAAGATATTCGACGAGATTATGATGTGAACTTAACTTATGGAAGAGCTTTTCATGCAAAGGAATACGCATTAATGTTTGCACGAGGGTCACCAGAAAGATCGTATACTTTTTGTTAAATTGTATGAAGATCTCTTGAAGCTTACAAATTTGAGTACGATATTTGAGGTTAACATTGAAGATGATCAATACTTTAAATATGTATTCATGGAATTGGACCCGTGCATATGGGAATTTGTGAATTGCATTTGTTTTGTTATCCACTACTACAAAAAAAAAGTTTACTTAACGCTTGCATTTTAAAATACTTGACGTTTTTAATTAAAACTGTCAAGCGGAATGAAAAAACGTCAAGAATAACAAAAAAAAAAAAGCTAAAAATGACATAACTTTTTAGTTTTTTCTCTCAATATTTGACAGGTTAAAAGTGCTAAGTATAGTTTTATTTACTTGACATGTTGTAAATGTCAAGTATTACATATTTTTCAATAAAAATTTTCCATTTTGTCTAAAAAAGTTATCTCTCAAATTTTCCTTTCCTTTCTCCACTCCATTCCCCAAATCTCCTTCTTAAACTCGAGATTCTTCCAAATTTCCTTCATAGCCATAGGGACAAATAGCTCGATGAGTAGCTATGACTAAAAAAGCTATCCCCCAAATTTCTTTCTTCCCTCCATTTTTCTCTGCCCAAGGGATGAATATAGCTCTGACAAAATCATCCAAGAAGAATAGTACATTTCTTCTTCACCTCACCAGAGGTACTAGGAAGAAGCATAAATGGAAATGGCCAAATAAACTAGGTAAGTTGGATTTGAATGTGGAATTTAGCAAAGAGGTGGAAGAACCCGCCATAAATGTAAGTGGAGGACATGGGAAGGATCACAGCGAAGGAATTAGGTTCTTTGAGGGCCTTGATGAAGTTTTTAGTAGTTTGCCAATACTTAATGTTCTGGTCGATCATAAGGTCAAAGCTAATAAGGCTTTTGGATGTTATGCTTAACGAAAGACTCTTCCTTTTGTTATGGATGTTGTATTTTTTTTATTGTAGTATGAAAATAATTTGAAGTTGTAATGTCTTTTACCTAGTCGTACCCTTTTTTCATTGCCATTTACATAAATTTGACCTATGTACCGGCTTAACTATCCTAATCTGTTTTCTTCTTCCGTTAAAATTTTACAACACCTAAAGGAATTAAAACTTCATTAATCTAAGAACTATGAGAGTATGCAGGAGTAGTTCTGGTTTCTATGTTGATGTGTACCCTGCACATTTTCTCTGCTGACTTAATTTATATCTATTGGAAATATATTTTTCATTGTTTTGATTTTTTTGTGTAATATAGACATATGGTTGAAGGCATTCTGGAAGTTACATTTTGATATAACAGAGGGCTTATAATTCTCCATTTCCTCCTGCATGTCAAATATTCATTCTTGGACACTAATTTCCTTATCTTCTAGTGAAATTGGATTTGCTATGATATAACATTATGATAATCACTATTGACATGCATTTAGCAAATGGTACGCTTACCATCTTTAATGGTCTAGCTTTCCATTCTTTCTTAATCTTTAATGATGAATTGAGATTCCATCATGTCCCACCCCACTAGGCACTTCATGCGACCAGAAGGAGGTGTGCTACCTAGACACCCAACGCGTACCTCTCTGCGAGATAATGAGTTGTACTTCTAGTAAGTGAAACTTCTCAAACCAGTCTCGATCCCAAGTTCAAACTTGAAACTCAGGAAATCTTTACAACTCAACGCAACGAAAAACACTAGAACGACCAACTTAGCTTAATCGCGTGTCTAGCTTTCACAATTTAAACTTAAAGCCACTAATCGATAAGCACGACAATGATATAAATACAACATAGTGGAAAGATAGAAAAACACAACTCTGATTGTATTACTTGGTTCAATGCTTTACAATTACACTTTCTTCTTCACAAGCCACTTAAATAAAACCTAAGTTCTAAGCTCTAGTCCTTCCTTCCTCCACTTGGGATGCTACTCTTTGCGTCAAGGTGTTTAGGAGTATAAGAAACCTTTTTCTTATCCTTCTCTTTGATCACCTAGCAAATCATCTCAAAGAAAAGACTCATCCCACACACAAAACTAAGATGCAACCCTCTTTGGACATAATAATTTTAAACCATCCAAAGATAGATAACTTGATTAGCTTTTCCACGTCACAACCCATCTTAGCTTTTCTTACTTGGCCTCACCTATCACTTAGGGAAGATAAATTTAAACACACAAGTCAAATATTTAGTGATTGAGGATTTTATAAAACCCTTTTTGGGAATATAAGTCAAGCGAAAAATTGTTTCTTTTCTCAAACGCATCCTCAAACGCCTCCTTTCATAAATCACAGAAATCTCATATTAGCTTCTCTTATTCCTTTCCACCAAAAACATGAATCCTTCCTCTAGTCAAGCATACTGTGATTCACTCTCGCTAGTATCTTGCAATTGAACTACTGTGATGTTCACTCCATCCACAACATCTGGAAAGTTCCCTGGTACATTCCTTTTGTAGCAACGCGATCGCAATGCGGAGCACCCATATGTCCTTGTTAATTTAATTTTAATAAATAAATAGGTTTTTAGTCGCCACCAATCATACTAAGACGTTATTGGTCACCCAAAAATAAAAACGAGTCCACATAAATTTAGGCGATTTAAGTTTGGGAGTCAATTGTGTATGAAAAAGGTGTTAGCACCATACAACACCCATAAAAATGGTTACCAAAATTTATCTTTTAAACTAAATTAAAACGGTTCACAAAACAAAGTTTTTTATTTGGTTTTTTTAAAATGTCACATGGTTCACAATTCACATCGAAGAAAAAAAAGCTAAGCATGAATTGATAATTATGGGTGGTATAGGAGCCATTAGAAAAAAGAAGTTTATTTTTTTGTTTCAAAAGATTATTTTTTTTATTGACTTCAAGAATATTAAAATACCAAACTTTCATATTTTGATGTCCATTATAGGTGCTTAATGGAAAATTTCATGTATCTAATGAATTATTAAATTCTAAAGAAAACATTACTCAGTCCCATTTTAAAATACAGAGTTGCTTATAATTTTTTTAAAGACAATTTATTAATTAATTTTCAAAAGGAGACATTTCATGTATTTATGGAATTTAAATCATAAAATCCATAAATAAACATTACTTCTTTCTCATTTTCAATTTTTATATTCATATAAAATTGACAAAAAAAACAAAAAAATAACTTTTTTTCATACGTTACAATTATGGAAGTTGGAAAATAAATAATAATATCAATAGCAAAACAATGTAAAATATGTGAAATATGAGAAATAACATCGGTTGGGAAATAACATAGGTTGGAAGGAAATAACATAGAATGAAATAATACAGTAAAATTAGCAGCAAATCAATGAAATAGAAAAAATGTAAAACAAATACAGGATGGAAAATAAATATAGGTTAGAATGAAACATAATGAAATAATAAAGTGAAATAAACATATCAATGAAAAATAAATATAGGTTGAAATCAAACAGCACATAATGAAATAATACAGTAAATTAAACAAATCAATGAAATAAACAAATTTTGAACTAAATACAGGATGGAAAATAAATACAGGTTGGAGTGAAATATCACATAATAAAATAATGCACATAATGAAATAATACAGTGAAATGAACAAATTAATGAAATAAACAAATTGGTTAATAAATACATAATGAAAAATAAATACTAGTTAGAAATAAAAAGAGGTTGGAATGAAATAGCACATAATGAAGTATTACAATGAAATAAAAAAATTGTGAAATAAATACAGGAAAAATAAATACACTTAAATCTAATTAATTAATATCAACCCAACTCAACTAAATTAAACTAAAATATCACATAACCAATTTCCCAACCCAACCAAATAAACTAAAATATCACATTGACCCATTTGTCATTCATGAGACAAAATTAAGGAAGAGTAAACAACAAATTCAATAAAAGCAAAATTAAACCATAAATCTAATAAATTTAAAACACACTAAATCTTAAATCTAATAGATCAGAAGCAACAGTAAACTGAAATGGTCAAAATGTAATAAAATTGAAACCATATTAAACTCAATTGGCCTAAATTAAACCTATTTAAAACCACAATACAACTAAATCGCAGACATTCAACTGGAAAAGGAACGACGTCAAAAGTGAACGACGTCACAATACAACTAAATCGCAGACATTCAACTGGAAAAGTTTCTTTTTTTACCCTTCCAATTAACGACACAAAAGAAAAAGATTTTTTTTTTATGGAAAAATGTACCCTTTTCAAAATCCCGAAATTGTAATGTACCTTCACTCAAAGAAAATCAAATCCTCTTTTACACTAAAGAAAGAAAAATTGAAAATTTATCGTACCTTCACTCAACGAAAAAAAAAATCTCCTCCTATGAATTCCTCTTTGGATCCTTTTATAGAGCAAGGAGTTTGTTGTTTTTTAGATTGGGGAAGGCAGAAGATTGTGTTATGAGAGTGGAGAAGGTGGGGAGTGGTGATGAGGGAAGGATGAAAAAAAATCGTGGGGAACATTGGGAGAGATGGAGGAAATAGTTTAGGGAAAATAGGGGAATCGTAAGATTAAGGTTTCCTTTGTTTTCTTAAAATATATTTAAAAATAATAATAATAAATAAATAAGTATTAAATTCAAATCTTATTTTCAAAACAAATTTTCTTTTATAAAATAAAACAAAATTAAATTAAATTAATAATAAAAAATAAGACAAAATGCAGTATCTACAGCTTGCCCCCCTTTGTCCATCCTGAAAATGTTTATGGTGGTTTTCAGGATGGACAAAGAAAATAGATAAGTTATTTGGACCAATTTTTTATTATTTTTTATTCTTATTTTTTTAGAGAGAGAAAGTGGAAAAAACTATCAAATGAAATATATCAACATTAACTCTAGGGCTAGGGTTTGATAAATAAAGGATTGATAAACAAGCTTCGACCTCAGCATAAGATCTAGGATTGATTTAACCAAATTTGAAAAGACACTAACCTTAACTCTAAGACTAGGTTTGTTAAATAAAGGACTTGTTAGACAAGCTTCGACCTCAGCTTTAGATCTGGGCACGATTTAACCAAAATTGAAAAAAAACATCAACCTTAGCTCTAGAGTTAGATTTAATAAATAAATGACCTATTAGATAGGCTTCGGTCTCAACTTCATATCTGGGTACGATTTAACCAAAATTGAAAAGACATCAACCTTAGCTCTAGGACTAGATTTGATAAATAAAGGACCTGTTGGACAGGTTTCGGCTTCACCTTCAGATCTGGACACGATTTAAACAAATTTGAAAAGACATCAACCTTAGATCTAGGGCTAGGTTTGATAAGTAAAGTGAACTCATCCTACTTTTAAACTGGGTTGAAATTTTATTTGAAAACATTGTGCTTTTCAAAGAACTAAATAGCTCACTACTCCATTTTACCAATTTCATTTACAATTGATAAGCATGATCATAAGATAGAGTAAGACATGTGTATCACGAGAGCTCTTTAAGTTGCCAAATTCACCACTCTTCGTATCAAACAAAAGAATCAAAGTTGTGAAAGACTGCACTATGTTGTAAAGACCCAATGGTTGTTTTAGTCTTGGTCTTCACAAAACATGAATCTTTTTAGAATGTAGACTTCCAATTGTGGAAACTCACTTTCATGGAGAAATTTTTCTGAATTTGTAGACACCTATATTTCCTTAAGTCCTAACAAAAGAAAATCATAGCTTTTACTTGGTTTGCAAATACAATAAGTTGAACTGAATCCTTGTTAATTAACAATATATAGAATAATAGACTAATGGATAATGGACATTTACTATAATTTGATGATATTTTAGAAAGAATAATAGAAAGGATTGACAAATAAACAAATGTATGATAAATATAATAAGAAATGAAAAGATAACAACGATTCTTGGAATAAGAGTACAAAGAGACGAGATAAGGGGAAGTTTACACATATAGAAATAACATTCTAAAAACTAAATATAAGTTTCCTAGAAATATCCCTAAACTCTTTCAACACTATGAAACTTTCTAAGAAAAGGCCTCAGGCATAATATCTTCGAACATAATTTGAATTCACAGGATTTTTGAACTCAACATCATCCATATTGGTTAAAAGAGAAGCTCCTCCTGAAAAAGTTTTTTTCACAACAAATGGACCCTCATAGTTAGGAGTCCATTTTCCTCTATGATCCTTTGAAATTAAGGTATCCTTTTTAACACCAAATCTCCTTCTCAAAAGCTTCGAGGGTGCACTTTCTTATTGTATGCTCGCATTAGGCTTCTTTGGTAAAGTCGTCAATGACTTAATGCTGCCAATCATTTTTCTTCAATGAAATTCAACTGCTCATAACGACCTCATATCCATTCAGCTTTATCTAACTTAGGTTCCATGAGAACTCTCAATAAAGGTATCTCAACCTCTAAAGGTAGGACAACTTTCATACCATAAACCAAAGAAAATGGTGTTTCCCTTGTTGAAGTACGAACTAATGTGTGATATCCATGCAACACAAATGGCAAAATTTCATGTCAATCTTTGTATGTTGTTGTCATCTTCTCAATGATTCTTTTAATATTTATGTTGGCTGCCTCAACTACCCCATTTATCTTGGAGCGGTATGGAGTCAAATTTCTCTGATTGATCTTGAATTGCTCATAAAGTTTACCCATCATTTTGTTATTAAGATTCTTGGCATTATCCGTTGTAATACTCTTTGGGAGACCATAATGACAGATTAACTCTTTCTTAATAAACATGAGCACAACTCCTCTTATAACGTTGCAATAAGATGTCGTCTCTATCCATTTAGTGAAGTAATCAATGATCATAAGAATAAAACGATGACCATTTAAGGCTTTAGGATCAATGGGTTCAATAACATCCATTCCCCAAAAAGAAAATGGTTAGGGTTCTGATAAGACATGCAATGAAGATGCTACTACGTGAATTCTATCCATATAAATTTGACACTTTTTACATTCCCTTGCATATTTTATGGAATCTTTTTTATAATTGTCCAACAATAACCAAATTTAAGTATTTATCTAGCCATCATATGTCCATTAGCATGTGTTCCAAATATTCCTTCATGAATTTCTGTCATAATTTGTATTGCTTCTTACACATCAACACACCAAGTGACTACCATATCATGGTTTCTTTTATAAAGAACTTCACCCATTAAGAAAAAATTCATGACCAATCTTCTTATTGTGTGTTTGTCATTCTCTGAAGCTCCATATGGATATTTTCTACACTCTATGTACTGCTTGATGTCAAAATACCATCGCTTATTATCATTTTCAATATTCATGCAATATATCGACACATCTCGCTTCGTAATTTGGATTGGATAAAGTTTACACTCAAGATTAAGATCAAGCATCACTGCCATGGTGGCTAATGCATTTGCCATTTGATTGTTTTCCCTATAACATGGTCAAATGAAATTTTTTCAAATTTTTTTGAGATAATTTTGCAACGTATTGGCTGTAAGGCACCAATTTAGCATCTCTTGTTTCCCATTCTTTCTTGACTTGATGTATTACTAGCATTGAGTCACCGAAAACTTTCAACTTTTTAATACTTATGTCGCATGTTGCTTGAAGTCCCATAATGCAGGCTTCATATTCAGCGATATCGTGAGTACATTTAAAATATAACTTGGCCGTTAGGGGGAATTCCCTTCCTTCTAGGAAAATTAGTACAACTCTAATCTCATGTTCCAAATCATTTGGGCACCATTAAAAAGTATAATCCATGTCTCATGATCTGTAGCATCCTTTTCAACTAGAAATATGTTTTCATTCGAGAAATCAACCCTCATAGGCTCATAATAAAATACTAGTTGGGCAACTAAATGATCAGCAAGTATGCTACCTTTTGTTGCTTTTCAGTAACATAAACAATATCATAATTTGACAACAAAACTTACCATTTCACAATCCTTCCAGATAATGACAGTTTCTAAACAATGTATTTTATTGGATCTATTTTTTAAATAAGCTATGTCGTATGGTATAACATATATTACTTCAAATGATGAGCGGTCCATACTAAAACACAACAAGTTTTTTCTAACATTGATTATTTAGACTCATAATCGATGAATTCTTTGCTCAAATAATAAATGACATGTTCTTTCTTCTCTGATAAGTCATGTTGTCCTAGAACACCATCTATAAAACCTTCTAATACTATCAAGTATAAGATTAACAGTCACCTTGGAGCTGGATGTATCAATACAGGTGGGCTTTACAACTACTGCTTAATTTTGTTGAAAGCTTCTTCACATTCCTCATTCCATTTTCTTGGGTTGTTTTTACGTAAAAGCTTGAAGATTAGTTCGCATGTTGGTTTCAAATGCAACATAAATCTGGATATGTAATTCAATCTTTCAAGAAAACCTCAAACTTCTTTTTCTGTTTCAGGGAATGGCATTTCCATGATAGTCTTCACTTTATCTGGGTCTAGTTTGATCCCTTCTTCACTGACAAGGAATCCCAACAGCTTTCTCGAGGTTGCCTTAAATGTACATTTGGATGGATTTAATTTCAATTGATACTTTCTCAACCGATCAAATTAATTTTTGGAGTACGGTTGTATGATCTTCATTTTCCTTTGATTTTGAAATCATATCATCAACGTACACCTCTATTTCCTTATGCATCATATCATGAAAAAGTGTAATTCTTGCTCGCTGATATGGTGTCCAAACATTTTTTAAACCAAAAGCCATTACTTTATAGCAGAATGTTCCCTAAACAGTAATGAATGTCATTTTTTCTCTATCTTCTTTAGTCATTTTAATTTGATTATATTTTGAAAAACCACCCTTGAAGGAGAAATTTGAATATTCTATAGTGTTATCCACCAACATGTCGATATGAGCTAAAGGAAAGTTGTCTTTTTGGACTAGCTCAATTAAATCACTATAATCCACACACATTCTCACTTTTCTATCTTTTTTGGGTACAGGAACAATGTTTGAGCCATTTAGGATATTTAGAGACTGTGAGGAATCTTGCTTCAATCTTTTTATGTACTTCCTCCTTTATTTTAATTAATACATCAGGCTTCATTTTACGTAGCTTTTGTCTTACTGTGTTGCATTTTGGCTTCAAAGAAACACGATGTACTAAATATACGTATTTAGTTCCAACATATTCGGATAACTCCAAGCAAAAATATCTTAGTACTCACGTAAAAAATTGATCATTTTTTTTAGTTTCACTGGTCAATGATGCGCAAAAACTTACCTCTTTTGATTCCTCTTGATAATCCAATTTGATTGCTTCAACTAGTTCTTAGTGAGGACCTAGAACCTTATCTTCCTCTTCTACCATTCTTAACAATTCTGAGGATATTCCCATGACATCTTCAACGTTACTTTTTTTGCCAAATTCCATGATGTATTAAGGTATCAAGGATAAAACTAGAATTACTAACATCTTCATTCTTATAAATATTGCCTATGAAAAGGTTTGGACTTTTGTGTTTGATTTGCAAATGCAAGAAAGAAAGCAGAGAGAAGAAGAAATTAGAAAGAATGAAAGAAAAATGTGAATATTTCATTAAATAACAAAAAAAGTACAACTATATTGTAAAGCAAACAAAATATTGTGGCCTTGGGTAGAGCCACTCAAAAATTAAAGAAATTTGACAAATAAAATCTTAATCATTAGTCTTGAAATTATCTTGAAAATGTAGGTAGATCTACAACATCTCAATTGTTAAGCTTGAAATGAGGTGGACATGCATAAACTGTGTCGCCTTCAAATGATGCTTCTTGTACAACTGTTGCAATTGATAAACTATCCATCTTCGTTAACAAACTATCCTTTGAATTAGAGTCATGTGATGAGTAAACTTATACCAGCACTCTTGAAAGTATCATATAATGTTAGTATAGATTTTAGACTTGGATCAAACTCCCTCATCTCTAGCTTTGCCAAACACTTTTTCTTCTTTTCTTCTTGAAGCCTGATCTTATCATATATGGATGGCATATAGCCCAAACCAAACCTCCCATCATTGCTCAGTGTGTTTAAAAGTTTTTCTAAGTTTTGATTCAAATAATATTTTTCACCTCTTATCACCCTAGTGGTTATAACTTCCACTTTAGGCGTGTGTGACTTTATTACTTCATCTCCAGCTGCTTCTATCATAGTTGCATGAGAAATTTCAAAGAGTGAAAAAAATACTCTAATACTTCCTCTACTACCTCAACATATAGAGTTGATACCGATTTTGTTATTAGAAAATCTTCCTCTCTCATCAAACAAACCATCTTACCCCAACAATAAATTACAATTTTTGATGCAACGCGGATGGCACCACTCCTGCACAGTGAATCCAAGAACATCCTAATAAAAAACTGTAAGTAGGTGGTATTTCTATGACTTGAAAGACAATATTGAAAGTACATGGGCCAATTTTGATTGGTAATTCAATGTCACCCATTATTTCTCTATGTGACCCATAGAAAGCTCTCACAACCACAGTGCTTGATTTTATGTGTGACATGCCCACTGGTAACATCAATAGT
This sequence comes from Cucumis variabilis, assembly GCA_037974545.1. NCBI lineage: Eukaryota > Viridiplantae > Streptophyta > Magnoliopsida > Cucurbitales > Cucurbitaceae > Cucumis > Cucumis variabilis. The sequence goes on from JBBPDI010000005.1 coordinate 2,869,289, forward strand.
GTAGATTTAGGCATTATATTAAGAGTTGAACCATTATCCACTAAAACTCCTTCTATGACATAGTTTTTGCACTTGAATATCCAGTGCTTTTGTGTGGCCTAAACCTTCAGGAGAAATTTCATCATCCGTGAAGACTATAGAATTTGAAGACGTAATGTTTTCAATAATTACATTGAACTTTTCCACTAAAATGTCATAACCAACATGTGCCTTGTTAAAAATATATAATAGCACTTTATGATGAGGCTTTGAATTAAAAAACAAATATAATAAAGAAACTTACGCTAGAGTATAATGCATTTGCTTTATGATCTTATGCTTACTTTGTTTTACTATTTTCAAGAATTTGGTTGCTTCATCATCTGTAACAGGCTTCTTGTATTCTACATCTTTTGCTATGATAGACATCTCTACATCCTGCTCTTTGCAATGTTCATTCACATTTCTTCTCTCATTTTTCATCCCCTTGCCTCAGTATCAAACTACCTGAAGGAGCTGTTAAATTATCTAGTTTGTAACATCTTCCACTTCGAAGTTATCTCGCTAATTCCTATAATATTATCAACCGAAGGATCTATTATGACTTGACAATCATACCGCCATGGCACTGCTTTCAGATCCTTAAACTTTAAAGTACTCGATACTTAGATCGTGGATTGTTTAGGATTGCAGAAAGTTGACTCGTTACGACTTTCTTGATAAATGACTGTCAAAGGCCTAGGTAAAAAGAAATTTTCCTTTTTTGTAACTTCTTCCATTAATGCACATATTTTATTGTCTTTCATCTCATCTTTTCCTTGTCCTCTATATACTGTAAGTATCTTTGAACCCATAAGTTGTTGTACTTTGGATCTAAAATTGCAGTACTGTTGGACAATGTGATCTGCAACTCCTTGATGAATATACAATGTCTGCTTTCATCGTATCCTTCATATTTGATGTTAGGGTCTAAATATTTTTACTAACATATCTTGTTTCAAAAAGTGCTTCCATAGGCATCATTATCTCATGAACTTCAACAAGGAAATCCATAATGTTCACTTTTAAATTTTCATGATTACGCAGTGGATTGTTGTTGACATTTGAACCTCTCCTTCTTTCTTCTTAGATGTTGTTTCTTTCTTTAATCCTTCATACTTAGTTGAAGCATGTGTTAACCTTCCATGTTTTATCCCATATTCAATTCTTTCACCAAAACAATAATGTCAGAAAAATTGGTTATTGCATTACCAATCATTCGATCATAGAACGGAGCCTGCAAATTATTCATAAACATAGATGCCATTTATTTGTCTGTTAACGGTGGCTAAACCTCAACGGCAATATCTCTTCATCGTTGAGCATATCCTTTGAAGGTTTCTAAACTTTTCTTCTCCATCTGTTACAGGTCTAAACGATCACTACTACAAAAATTGAATTACTTGACGTTAATACATTGTCAAGTAAATCTATACTTGACACTTTAAAAAGCGTCAAGTAATCGACTATCAAGTATAGTCCTATTACTTGACACTAAAAAAAAGTCAAGTACTCTATTGTTTGACGTCATTTTTGTGTCGAGTAAGATAGTATATTTGACGTTGTTTACATACCAAGCAAGAGATTGTGTTTGACAGTTTTTTAACGTCAAGTTAGACCATATACTTAACAATATTTACACGTCAAGTGAGAAATATACTTGACTCTATTTAACTGTCAAGTGAGTTAATATACTTGACATTATTTACAGGTCGAGTAAGATATATACTTGACTTTATTTACCTGTCAAGTGAGATAATATACTTGACACTATTTACACGTCGAGTAAGATATATACTTGACTCTATTTACTTGTCAAATGAGATAGTATATTTGACACAATGTACACGTCAAGTAAAATTCTATAGTTGACACTATATATCCATCAAGTAAAATGGTATATTTTATGCAATTAAGATAGTATACGTGACATGTATTTAATGTCATGTATATCGTTTATTAATATATTAAATATACTAAAATTTTTATTTTTCATTTTTCATTTCCTGCAGTACATGCATTTGTTTCAATAAGACATATTCATAAACAAAATAAACTCTCCACCAGTAGTTACACAACAACAAAAAAAAGACAAAAAGTTTAGTATAATATGTAAACCAACAATAATTTCATTCTTCTGAACAATCATCAACAATTACACAATTCCAATCTAATATAGCCAACTAAAATTTCCTATATGTGTCATATTCCAAAATATTCAATGATAATAGATGTCTTATATAATCAAAATTGAAGTCTATCCCCATATATATTTTTCCCTCATAATGGCTATGAACAAAACGTTTTCACAAAAAAAGTTATGAGCATTCTCATATCTTAGCCATTTACAAAATTAACAAGATCATATCTAGGTGTGTCCTATCATATGTACCGAGCTAAAAATTCAGTCCACTCCCCTCGTACTTCATCCAATTCAAACTGTGTGTATGGACTTCTCGTATCAATCTATAAAACATAAAAAGTAGAATACACTTTGTAAAACATTTGAGTTAGTCATATTATACTATCTATAACGTTACAATGTAAATAGTTTAAAAACATAACGCATCAGTGATAATGTTTGTGTCCTTAGTCACAATTTCTCGCATGTATCTCATGACATAATATACACATTCAACAGTACCTACCTGTAAAGGACACTATAATACAACCAATTAACAATGCATATATATTATATTATGTGCTAGATTAAAATAAAAATTATTTTATAAA
>JBBPDI010000005.1:2872139-2895221 GCA_037974545.1 Cucumis variabilis
TATCCAAAATTAAATTTATATAATAAAGTTTCACAAACTTTATATTATAATGTATCACTATACATTAAACTAATTTCTAAAGTAATTTTGAACATTTCAAATTACAAACCAATATAAATAAATCCCATTACCTTTACGAGCTAGGAAGGAGACCTAATGGACCTACAAATCAGAAGCTACAACAATATGAGTTCAATTGGCTAAACTCATTAACCACATTAATCAATATTCGTTAACTGTGTGTACACTCCACTAAAAAGTCACAACTGAACTCTTCTCACTGTAGATACATTTCTGTGTCCATGGATATAGACCAATAATAGAAAGTTAGTCCTTCACGAGTGTTCGTAGCATCAACTGGGTCAATTTACTGTTTTACCCCTAGGTTACCTCTAATTCTTAAATACCAATGCTCCTCCAATGAACAACCTGTTTATGGTCTTACTACTAAACAGAAACCCCTCTCGTGTCATAGAGAGGGTAGAGCCCTTTGTTCAAGACTTGGAGACACCATTTAAGGGAACACTCATCTACTTACCCTAAAGTAGGAAAGGAGTGAATTCCATCTTGTATAATTATGTTCCTAGCTCCCCACTTGGTCTTGTCCCCAAAATGATAAGCTTATTGAGTCGACGATCTGGCCACTCTCACCCATACAAATCAAAGGATAATCCCTCACGAACAGAAGTTCATAACACACTCAAGATTAAGACTAAGTTACCTAGGTTATCCTAGTGAAATAGAAACCTAACTAGTTAACAGAGTTACATCTAGTGGTTGCTATTTTGCGATTCGGTCTTATGCAAACTCATTGCATAGGATACCCTCACTCGCATGTCAACTACACGAATGCGTTGGATCATTATGTTTGTATCAAATACAAAGTGAGCCTTATCCATAGTGTTACCAGGATAAGGTATCCAGCCTTATCCTTATACTATAGACCCTTTAAGCTGATCTCGAACATTGATCCTTGTATGTCTTTACATACTGTTTAAGATTCATTAAACAACTTAGGATGTTAGTTTATTGGATTTAAGGTTATTAAGACAAAACTAATATTATAATCAATAATAATTATTACAATAATAAAACTTTATTAATAATGGTCAATAGATTATATTTACAATCTACGAGTTTTAGGACATAAATCCTAACAAGGACAACTTTCATTATAAATACAGCCTGCTTTGTAGTTGTTACATTGTTCTAAAGCGCTACAAATGATTTGATCCTAATCATTCATGTCGAGACATTAGAGCGAGGGTATTCTATAGAAAGAGTTTGTATAAGACCGTACCATGAAATGAATACTCTCTTATTAACATTATTGCTAAGGATGACCATACGTTACTTGACCTAAATCTTGGGTGAGTTGTGAACTTCTGCCTATGAAAGCGATCCTTTAATTTGCATGGGTGAGAGGCATATGTTCCAATGGCCAACCATTTTGTAGATTTGTTTGATTGGAAACTGGAAACAATAGCTACACAAGGAGGAATTTACTCCTCTATAGATACAATAAGTAGAGAAATTTCTCTCTTTAGGGTTAATTCCAGGGAGTGAACAATGTGGCGCTCCATTCTTTGCTTGAGAGGAGTTCAGTTATAGTGGGACTATAACTTATTGTTAATTATAGGAATCAACGGTACTTAAGGAGTTAGATGTAAATATAGGGGTAAAATGGTAATTGTTTGCCTAGTTGTACTTACGAGCAATTTTTGAAAGATCATTGCATTGTTGATTGGTTATATCTAATGGACACAAAAATATATCTACAGTAAGAAGAACACAATTTTTAGTCTTTAGTGGAACGATTGATAGTTAATGAATGAAGATTAATTTAATTAAAGAGTTTAATTAATTAATCTTATATCATTGAAGCTTCAATTTGTAGGTTCATAAGGTCCCCTTATTAGCTCAGTAAGGATAAAAGAGAGTCAAATTTATTTTGGTTTAAATTTGAATTGTTCAAATTGATTAAAGAGAATAAGTTGTATATGATACAATTAATATAATGTATTTGATACATTATAATATGAAGTTTTTATGAGAGAAGTTAATATTTGAATATAATTCAAATAATAATAATATGAATAAGATTCATAAATAAACTATAGGTTAAAATTAATAAGGATTCGATTCATATTAGAACTATTAGTCATCTGAGAGATCTAAACCATTGATTATATTATATGGATAGAATGTGGTTTAAGTATATATTTATTTTATTTTAATTTAATTAATAGAATAACTCCCAAGGGAGATGTGAAGAGGGAGGGAATTATTTGATAACTTCCCCTTCCATCTCTTTTAAAATGGTTAAGATTATACAAAATTAATATTAACCTCTCTTCTCTGTGGGTTTTTCAAGATGTCTCTGTTCTTAAAAATAAAATATCTTCTCTAGAAAAGTTCTCTTTCACCAAACTAAATCACAGAAGCCCACAATACTCTGTTGATTTTCACCTTAAGAACAGTGAGGAAGACTTTGTGGTGTTCTTTGGGAGATTCAATGAGTTTCAAAGAGATTCTACAAAGGTTAGTTTCTTTTTCTTTTCCTCCTATAAGCATGTTTAGGCATTTCTTTTTATTTCTTTAAATTCTTTTTGTTTTTAAAATTGAATTCCATTTGCACAATGCGTTCATGCTTCCATTATGGGAATTCCATTTCTTCAGTAACTTCAAATTTAGGCCAGTGTGGTTTTATCACACTTTATCTATAGTTGCTTTCATCATAGTTGCATGAGCAATTTCAAAAGAGCGAAAAGAACACTCTAATGCTTCCTCCGATACCTTAACATATGGGGTTGAGATCAATTTTTTTATCAAGAAATATTTCTCTCCCCAAAACAAATCATCTTACTCCCAACAAAAAATTTCAATTTCTGATGCATTATGGATGGCATCACTCTTACAAAGTGAATCCAAGGATGTCCAAATAAAAAGACTATATGCATGTGTTATTTCATGAGTCGAAAAACTATATTGAAAATACATGGGTCAATTTTGATTTGTAATTCAATGTCACCCATCACTTCTCACCGTGACCCATAAAAAGCTCTCATTTTATGTGAGACATGTCCACTAGAAGCTTTAATAGTGTAGATTTAGGCATTATATTAAGAGCTGATCCATTATCCACTAAAACTCTTGCTATGCATAGTCTTTGCACATCACTTGAATATATAGTGCTTTTGTATGGCCTAAACCTTTAGAAGGAATTTTATCATTTGTGAAGACTATGAAATTTGAGGATGTAATGTTTCCAATAATTCTACTGAATTTTTCACTGAAATGTCATGTCCAACATGTGCCTTATTCAAAATATCTAATGACACTTTGCAATGAGGCTTTAAATTAAAAAACAAAGATAATAAAGAAATTCTAGCTGGAGTATGATGCATTTGCTCTATGATCTTATACTCTCTTTGTTTTTTTATTTTCACGAATTTGTTTGCTTCTTCATCTGTAATAGGCTTTTTGTATTCTATATCTTTTGCTATGATAGACATCTCTACATCTTGCTCTTTGCAATGTTCATTCACATTTCTTTTCTCATTATTAATTGAAGGACCCCTGAAGGAGCTATCAAATTATCTAGTTTGTAACATCTTTCACTTTGAGTTATCCTGCTGATTCTTGTAATATTATTAATTGAAGGACCCATTATGACTTGGCAACCATACCTCCATGACACTGCTTTCAGATCCTTAAATTTAAAAAGACTTATCACTTGGATTATGAGTTTTCTAGGATTGCAAAAAGTTGACTCATTACAACTTTCTTAATAAAAGACTGTTAAAAGACTTGGTAAAAGGAATCTTCCTCTTCTGAAACTTCATCCACTAATGCACATATTTTACCGTCCTTCATCTCATCTTTCCTAATTGTCCTCTATATACTGTGAGTATCTTTGCATCCACGAGTTGTTGTACTTTGGATCTAAATTTGTAGCATTGTTAAACAACTTGACCTACAACTCCTTGATAGAATATACAATGTCTGCTTTTATCGTACCCTTCATATCTTATGTTGTGGTCTAAATATTCCTGACTAATATATCATCCTTTAAAAGGACCTTAAAAAAATGCTTCCATAGGCATCCTTATCTCATTAACTTAATTTTTACACTTTTCAACAAAACAATCCACAACATTGACTTTTTAATTTTCATGATTAGGTAATGGATTGTCGTTGACAGTTGGCTTCTCACCAACTTTTTTAAAGTTTAACCATCCAACATTAATTAAAGCTTGCACCTTTCTTTTCGAAGTCAAACAATTTTCAATTGAGTGTCACACTCCTTTAACATGATAATCACATTGAGCATTTGAATCATACCATTTTGGATAAGGAGGTTGTATAGGAGTCATTGGAATAAGAGCTAACTGTCAACTTTGAATTAGTTAGGGTAAAAGTTGTATATAAGTCATGGGAATTGGATCAAATCGTCATGTATCAGCTGAGTTGGCCTTGCTACCTTGACTTTGTACAAATGGTCGATAAGAGTTTGAGTTAACAGTTTTTGGAGTTTCAAATAAAGATGTGAGTTAGTACATAAAATTGTTATAAGGGATATGAGAAATGTTGGTTATATGTGATGGAAAATTTTGCTCATGTTTTCTCTAGCCAAAAATCGATTTTTGCTTCCCTGAATTATAAAAACCGATTGCATGAACTTCTCCTTTTTTCTGCTTAGATTTTATTCCTTTCTTAATCCACCATATTCAATTGTATCCTCTACTAACCTCTCGTACTTTATCCCATATTCAATTCTTTCACAATAACAATAGTGTTAGAAAAATTGGTTGTTGCATTACCAATCATTCAATCATAAAATGGAGCCCCAAAAGTATTTATAAATATATATGTCATTTCTTTGTCTATTAACGGTAATCGAACCTGTTGGGATTTATGTTCTAAACCTCGTAGATAGCATATAATCAAATTAACCATTATTAATAAAAGGTTGTTATTATAATTTCAATAAAAGTCATTGATTATATTATTAGTTTTGTCTTAACAACCTAAATCCAATAAACTAACATCCTAAGTTGTTTGATGAGTCTTGAACAATATGTAAAGACATACAAGGATCAATGTTCAAGATCAACTCAAAGGGTCTATAATATAGGGATAAGATTGGGTATCTTATTCTGGTAACACTATGGATACATCTCATTTTGTATTTGATACAAATGCAATGATCCAATGCATTCGTATAGGTGACATACGAATAAGGGTATCCTATGCAATGAGTTTGCATAAGATCGAATCACAAAATAGTAACCACTAGATATAACTCCGTTAACTAGTTAGGTTTTTATTTCGTTAGGATGACCTAGGTAACTTAGTCTTAATACTTAAGTGTATTATGAACTCTTGTTCGCGAGAGATTGTCCTTTGATTTGTACGGATAAGAGTGGCCAGATTGTCGACTCAATATGCTTATCATTTTGGAGACAAGACCGAGTGGAGAGTTGAGAACATAACTACATAAGATGGAATTCACTCATTCTCTATGGCATGAGAGAGGTTTTTGTTTATTGGTTGGACCATAAATAAGTTGTTCATTAGAGGAGCATTGATATTTAAGGACTAGAAGTAACCTAAGGGTCAAACCATAATTTGACCCAATTGGTGTTATGAACACTCATGTAGGATTAACTTACTGGTATTGGTCTAGACCTGTGGACACAAAAATATATTTACGGTGAGAAGAGTTCAGCTGTGAGTCTTTAATGGAATGTACACACAGTTAACGAATATTGATTAATGTGGTTAATGATCTCATATCATTGTAGCTTATGATCTATAGGTCCATTAGGTCCCTTTTCTAGCTCGTAAAAGATAATGAGATTTATATATTGGTTGTAATTTGAAATGTTCAAATTTACTTTGGGAATTAGTATAATGTATGGTGATACATTATAATATAAAGTTTATATTTTAATCAAACTTTATTATATAAATTTAAATTTAAATATGATTGAAAATTAATTTATGAGAGAAAATATTTGAATGAGTTTAAATATTAATTTAATTTGAATTGGATTCATATTAAAATTATTCGTTATAAGAGAAATTTATATTTGAATATGATTCAAATTTAATTTAAGTTAAATATAAGATATTTACTTTAGACATTAATTAATAGTTTAGTTTAATTTGATTTAATTAAATTTGATTTAATTAAATTAATTTAAAATTATAAGACATGTGAGAGATATTCATTAAATATGATTTAAATGAAATATTAATTAAATACTATTTAAATGAAATATTAATTAAATATGATTTAATTAATTATTAATTAATTAGTTGATTTGAAATTTCTATTAATTTAATATTTTCTAAAGGAAAGGAAATAGTTTTTTCTTTGGCCTCTTTGCAAATAGTTTCACTCAAAATTTTTTTTCATTCAATTGGTTCCCACAAGTCAATCTCATCCTAGAGGATAGAAAAGTCTCTGATGGATGGTGTCTCCAATTTGGACTTTTAGTAGATTCAGAGGTGTCAAACTACGTGAGTTTTTTATTCTCTATATCTTTTAATTTAAAAGCATGATTAGCCTTTTAGAATTTTGTTTCTAAATATTGTCAATGTATTGGTAATTTAAGATTTTCAAATTAAATTGAGGAATGATTTAGTAAAATCTTTCTCTGCCAAGGGCTTTAATCCCTTCAGAACCTTAGCGGCCTTATTTCTCAATCATTGAGCATATTTTTTGAAGCATTTTGAACTCTTCTTTTCAATTCGTTGCAAGTCAAGCTATCTTGGAAGCAATGGAGCAACAATTTATCATTACCAATATTGCGCTACCATCTTTATACATTACATTATAAGATGACTCTTTGGACACGATGATCCATCATATTTATCACATTCAAGAACTTTAAACTTTGTTGGAATTATAAAGTCTGGCACCAAGCACAATTATGTTGCATCTATATTTCCATAAACATCTAGTTTTGCTTAGCCAGAGTGTTCTCATTTTGTCCCATGTCTTGAATTTTAACATGAGCTTCCAATTATTCTATATCTAGGACAGAAGGTGGAATAACAATGAGTGGATTCATAGCAACATAGTGTTGAGGGGTTTGAGATTGGGGAACATTCATGTGGCATGTCGTAAATTCTAGAGGATAAATGGAACACTGGTGTCTTGAACTAAATTACTTGATTGTGTTGTATCGACAGCTATTCCTTTTTCAGTTGAAAGCAATTCTAGTATTTTTTAAACTTATTCCCTAAGATTATTAATCTCTCTCATTTTATCCATGTCTTTATCTTGTTTTTCCATAATTCGACTTTTATGCCTCGTATTATAAGGAAAGTGAATTGGAGTAGGACGAGTAATGTTTTCCTTTGATGATTTTGAAAACTTTGAAGTAAAAGAGATAAGGAGAAAAAAGAGAGAGAGAGAAAAAAAGAGAAAAAAAACAAATCTTATTATATGAAGTTCAAATATATTTAGAAAAGAAAAAAACTTGACAAAATACAAATCAAAATAAAACAAGAAACTAACAAAATGCAATGAACACCACTCTTATTGTCATTAATAGCAAAATGAACAATGAATGAAAATGACCAAAATGTCCAAGTTCTTTGCATATTATCCTCAAGAATCTATTCATATGATCTGCATGAAATTGTAATGCTTCCCAAACCATCTTTAGTTCTACTGAATCATTTTGTGTAAAAGAGGGTTGACACTTGGATAGTATTGATACTTGAGAAGAACTGTTTATGTTATCCCCAATTTTTTGTTGCATCCCTTCAGTCCATTTAAGAACATCATTTGCCTTATAAAACGTAGATTCAAAAGATGAATGCATTGATGTTTTAGACATCATGATGTTTCACCACTGTTTCGTTTTTGGACAATTATGACAAAGAAAAAGAGAAAGAGAAAAAGATAAAGTCATTTCACTTTACACAGAAAAATCTAAATCACAATAAAAAATTAAAAAAATGTAAATAAAAAGTAAATAAGGTTTTCATGTACTCGTAACGAAAGTAAACACTTACTCTCCCTATTATCTTTTTTATAAAATATTTATTTAATTTTAGAAAATGTACCTCTACAAGGTAAACACTATTCTCCATTAAAGTTTGTATAACTGAAGCCAAAGACCCAATTTCAAGGAAACCAATATAAATAATAATTTAAATCAAACTTTCCTAAAAAAATCAATAATATAGAAAATATTGTGATTGAACCTTTTTTTTTAAAAAAACAAAGCAAATATGTATGATTTCAAATTTTAGAACAATGTAAAACTTTGTTTTAAAAAATAAAAATAATTGGGATAGTTTGAGTTGTAGATAAAATATGTCAAAAAGAAAATTTCGGTGTTAGTATCATCTAAACTCCTAAAAGAGAAAAGCCTTCAAACTTATTCTAATGTTATTTTAAGAAATAACAAAAGAATTAATCTGAGTGAAGATTTTTCATGTGGCTGCACAAGAGTTGAAATCCCTTGAAGGTCAATACTACTTCATCCTCAATTCTATTCCTATAAAGTTGTAGCTCAGGTAGAGAGCTTGTGGTTGTGTAAAATGCATGATGACATAATGTAGAAATATTCCATGTAAATTGATAATGTGTAAAAATATCCGTTATTATAACCTCTTCTATTAGAATAATGAGGTCAAAACGCATAAAAGATTATCAAAGCGTGTGACTTATGTTGTAACTTCTTAAATATTAAGAAATACAGATTACATCGGTATCATGCCTGTTTTACGCAATTATCATGTCTAAACGTAGGATAAGGAACAAAGAATGATTTAGTGAATCGTAGGAAACATCTCGTGCAAGAACCAAACGAGGGGAACTCATTGGGTGATTAAACATCACTAGGTGAGTAACCACATCACCCACGAGGAAGGCACAATAGGAGACAGGAATTATAGTTGGAGTGACGTGACTTCATAGGACTGGCATTCAACACTAACAATCTTAGAGGAATAGAAGTTTCCCATCAAAAAGTTGTCTATAAAAGCACTTCATTCCTAGACGGACGAACGGGAGCCTGCATGGGCCAACGAAGGTCTGAATAGACCACAAAGGAGGCATGCATAGGCCAAAGCCTAGAGGGTCAGTGGTAAGAATTAGCTTAACCACCGAATGTACAACACTTCTTCATCTTTTCCGATTAGAGTGAAACACAAAAGCTTAGATTTTGAGAGAAAAAGATTCATGTCCCATACCCCTAACTTGTAGTTCACTTTCTTTCTCTTACCATTTTTATTCTTTCTTTACATTGTATTTAGTTATATTGGATAATGGCCGAAGAACTTCATACTTGAATACAATGTATATTTATACACTTTTCAATCCATCCACACCTTTACAGTTCATCTGTCTTCATGTTTTTGTAGTTAGGTGTATAATGTACTTTCACTAAGTGTAGTAAGTGTTTCTACTGCTTAGTGTGTTAGCTGAGCTACATTCCACACTTGACTAGTGTATGTCGTCAATTACCCGAGAGGGTGAATAGCAAGGTCATGGCTAACATATATAAGGAAGAGTTCGCTCAACCTTACGAGAGTTCTTCCTTCATTTGTATTCAAAAAGACAAACAAGTGTGGACCAAGACGCTGAGAGGTTGTTGTCTCTAAATGAGAAGCACACTAAGTAGAATAAATAAGGATTACTAGATATAAATCAATTAGCTAATGTTAGTCATTTGGATTCTGAGAGGAAACCAAGTGCGGCATTCAATGGCTCTGAGAGAAGCACGCATTAAACTTAAGTTAACACGATGAGTTATCTTAGGACGTGGTCATTTAGCTTGCTTGCATGATAACTTAAGACCTTCCTTCACCACCTTCTTAACACAAGTTAGTTCGCCCAATCTTCCATTTTACCCTAATTTTTATCTCTCTGTTCATGAGTCTTTAGATGAATGTAAATAGCTTTAGTTCTTTTTATACATTCATTTACCGCAACCATCATAATGGCTAATCGATAAGTAGACACTAGAACTAATGTCTTGAAACAATTTCCCATGTTTGATCCTGGATTACCCAGGTAAACTTACTATTTTGCTTGCACTTGGACAAGCAATAGGTAAACTTGGATTCAACAATGACTTAGGTTTCACCCGATAAAGAGATACATAGTGAGCATTTCACATGCTATGATCATGACCCGTGATGTATCGCTTAAAATTAACCACGCAATACAGAAAGACATGTTGAGCACATTACTTGCAATGAACCTACTTAGTGACGTATTGCAATTGTATTACATAGATGTTAGATTACTAATACTAAGTCCGAAGCAACATATCCATGTTGTTCCAACACCCAACCATAAATCAAGTAAAAAAGAAAATAATTAAGTGAACCAACAGATTATAATAGAATAAGAATAAAAGATAAAAATGAATCGGCTTGACTCTCTTACACATTTTTTAAATCCCTAATAGAGTCGCCAAGCTGTCGCGATTTGGTTGCGACGCGAAGCGGCCGATGTCCTCGTTTATTTAAATATTAATAAATAAATAGGTTTGGAGTTGCACCAACCATATTAAGGTTTGGTTGGTTACCCAAACAAAATTTGGTCTACGAAATAAACAAAAAATTATTTTAAGAAATATTTAAAGAAATCACCTACTTTAGACATGATTTTACACAAAAGTCTCAAAATTTCATTTATTTTCGTAATCAAGATTTTGTGATTTTTTAGAACTATTTTAACCTTCACATCAATTATAAATAATATTTATTTTTTGAAATATATATAATATAATACCATAATTATATGATATCACATTTGTTATCTATTTTATAACTTACTAATTAATATAATAAATAATCCAAATTTTTATTTTCATTTAATGATAGGATATCATTTTTAAATATTCAATTTTAGTAAGGTATAAAATTGAGTCAAATATAGTAATAATATATTAAATAATTTCTACAAAATGAATAAAATTATCTTTATTGAATATCAACTGACATCCTAATTTCACATTCTTCTTCCACCTTTTTGGCACCTTTCACTGATCAGTTTAGTCATCCTATCTTTTCAATCTACCTTTTTATCCTATTTTTCTTATTCCGGTCATCTCCTTAAGGTATATCCGATGAATTCATATAATTCCACTTTAATTTTTTTGTTAAAGTTTCCGATCAATAAAAAGTACAGCAAATGCATATTTTAGTCATCTCCTTCAACTAATTTTTTCATGTTATTAATTTTGTTTATTAAATTGTGAACTCTAGTATACAATATATAATCAACGTATTTTCCCTTTCTTATTTAAATTGCGATTGTAGAATATAAAAAATCATTTAGTTTATAGTTTATAGTTTATAGTATATAGTATATAGTATATATCATATATCATTAAGCCTTAAGCATCACATATAATATATAATTAAGTAGCAGACACATAATATTTCATATATGTTACAGTATATATTAAATATCATTAAGTATTAAGCATCACACACATAATATATCATTAAGCAATAGAAACATAATATATCATATATTATACAATATATATAAAATATCATTAGCAATACCCCATACACATCCTTTTGTGCAGATTTACTTTCCCCACCTTTCTTCTCCATTTTAGCTTTTTAACTAATACCTTGATATATTTTAAATATTACAAATTATATCTACAAGCATGATAGACATAATATATGATATATTATACAGTATATGATGTATATCATTCAGTCTCTTAGTAATCAACTTGAAGTTATCTCTCTATTTCCTTCTTTCTCTCCACTTGTTTTTTTCTTCCCTTCTTTTTGATTGATTTTCTTCTTTTCTTGTTTCTATCTTCATTCAGTCTCTTCCTTTTTCTTGATATAAATTTGAATACTCACATAATATAATCTTTTTTACAAAATTAAAATACAATATAAAATATGCACACATATATTGTTATCTAATATTATGTTAAATATACAGTGGTATATAATGATCTATTGGAATAAAAAACATTTTCAATCACAATAAGATTTTACAAATTACCTTGCAATATATGAAAATCAATGCAAATTTGATGAAATATAATAAGTATATATCATAAATTATTGAATTACGTGGAATATATAAAAAACAATGCAAAACGAAAAAAATGACATGATATATATACTTTACTAACTGTAAATAGGGGTATATACTCTAAATTATATGACATATATACTCCATTCACTATACATTTTCTTTCTCAGAAAAATTTATTAAAAAATTTCACCGACATACTATATTTCACAATTTCATACACATAATAAATAATATAAAACAAATATGCACTCACAGAAAAAATTTAAAGGAAATGAAAGGAATAAGAAAGAATGGACGAAGAGAGAGATCAAACAAAGGGAAGAATTTTTTAACAAAATCACCAAAAGAAAAATAATTAAGGGATAATTTTGATTATAATATTACCATAATAGAATTAATCACATATTATATTTGTATAAGATATCTAATAAATGCAAATATTAATCACATGCGATGGTCAACTTTTCTTATTTCATTCTTCTAATTTTTAATATATTATTAATAATAAAGATGGGTAGTGTAAGACCCTCACCGCATTCTGAAATCTCACAAAGAAGAACTACGTGACAAGAGTAATTAGGCGAACAAGGGAGAAGCAAATACTACCAACCACGATTTTGACCACGCGTTATGAAAATCTATGCGTTAAACCAGGAAGGCGCTAAGATTTTCTTCCTTTGAAGAAAAGTGACATCATTTTGTTATCCTTATGGAGTCGGGATTTGATTTAACTTTGCTTATGGAGTCGGGGTTTGATTTAACTTTGTCACCCAATCAAGTTAAGGTAAGGGGTAACAAATATCACATTGCGTTTTGATATTAGAGAATTCTCACCGTCGGCTAGAAGTAATTATTCCAATGAAGAAAACTTGCCAGGAAGAACTATAAATAAAGAACCTACGGTCACTTGTGGGATCTTAGACCACTTTAGAAATTTTGTGGCAAGGACTGAAGGAAGACTACAACTTTCTTTCATTTCATCCGGGAAGGTCATGAGGAACTTTCAAGGGCCTTTAAAGTTGGGGACTATCCAAGAAGATATATACTTAAACTGTGAGTGGTTTGTTTAGAATATTTGCAAAAAATTTTAATCTTAGGCAAATTATGGAATCTCGAATGCACTTATACCTTGGGTCTTAAAATATGAAATTTTCAATCAAAGAATCTTGAATTATAGGTTACGTATGATTTTTTATACATACATATATATATAACGCCTAAACTCTTGAAATTGTATTTTATAAATTATGATATGATGGAATGGCTTGTAACCTACATATTAAAATACTCTATCTCTACTGTGTGATCTGAGGTAGAATGCCCTATTATTGCTACGTGATTTGGGATAAGGTGTCTCATACAAGTATGTTCTAGTATGAGAAGACCTTTGCTTACTGTGTGATCTAGCATTGGTGAACGTTTTATAGATATGGTGGCATGTTGCATTGAGACCACTCTGCTTAGCATCACTCCAACAAAAGAGTATGATAAGCGCTTGAGTTGAAATAAGGGTACAAAGAAATTACTAAACGCCTAGAGGGCTATTGCGAGATAAAAATTCAACAAAAGTGTTGAAAATTATTTTGAGAAGACTAATGTGAGACCCGCTTCTGATTTGAATATAAGAAGTAAAATTTGCTAAAATGTTTAATTTTGGCGATTTAGACAAAGGTGTTTTGGTCAGCCTATGAAATTGAGAGGATAGTTTACGAGGAAGCTTTGAGAAAAGAAGGATTTTTTATAAGGCCTGTGAAGTCTAGGTGTTTACATGAGAAAGAGTTTTCGCGAGAAAGTTGGTTAGTGCATGAGAAGAGTTACGCATTAAGATCTTTGAAAGTTATGTTAAGCGGTTAAAGCTATTCGTGAAATGGAATTAGATGAGAAAAAAGATTTGGTGAGAAAATGTCAAATCTAATTTGACAAGGGTTAACGTGTAAGATTAAGAATTTAAACATGACTAAGATAGATATTAAGTTTACACATGTGAGGTTTTAACTAGAAGCTGGCAATTGGACAAAGAACTAAGGATGACTAAGCTGGGTTAAGGACTAGTATAAATAGAGGATTTGGTCATTAAGTAAGCACTCGGATTTTGTTAAAGAGCATAAGTTCTGCTGTTTTTCTCTTGCAAAAAGAAGAAGAAAAACAAGATGTTAAGTGTTGTGATTTGTCCGACGAGAAGGCTCCATAAAAATAGAAGGATGAGGAGGATCTTTGGTAAGTTTGGTGAGTGATCTTTTCATAAAAGTATTTGTGAGTGCTTTTCTTCTCAAAGTATTTATGAATATATTTCTTAAATGCGTTTATGGTAAAATTTTTATGATTTGTTTTACTGATTTAAAAGATGAAAGTGTTTCAAAAGAGATTTCCGTGAAAAATTTACATGTTTTCAAACATGTTTTGTAATGTTTAAAGCTTGATTTGATGAATATGATATTAATTAAGAAATGTTGTTCAAACCATTAATTGATTCCTTTGGATGAGCTAACTGTTATGTGCACATAAGGTTAAAGACAGTCATGTAGGAAAGACCTGCATGGTGGAGTGAAGTCGGCCTTTTTAGAAAAGGACCGCATTGTGTTAGGTGGCCTGGGCAACAAGGACGAATCTATATATCCTTGGATGCTTCTATTGCAGTAGTCGAAACGCGAAGTTACGTAACCTAGCATAGAGGATGATTCTAGATCCTTGGCGAAAGGAATGATTTTTTTACTAATGTGTGTTTATGCGAGATCATGCTTTATACAAAATGTTATGTTTACAAGATCTGATATGTTTCTGTTTAAAACAAATGTTATGGTTTTGCAAAATAATTTAAGAAAATGTATTACGTAAAGGATTTCATAAAACCTCATTAAGTCTTTTAGACTTACGTTTTAAAAATTTTATCTTCTAGAATTTGTTATTAAGGCCAAGTAAGAGGAAGGGAAGGAAAAGGCCTACCAGGTGAGAAGTTGCCAGACGTTTTAAGTTTTAGTTTAGGTTATTGTATACTATGTATGAAATGACTGTTGTTAATAAAGTTTAAGTTTTCGTTATGTTGACTGCATTAAGCTTTATCGCCTAAAGCATGTTATTTAAAGTATTGGACATTTTAAATAAGGTAAAAAATTTAAGATGATTGTCTTTGGTATTTAATTACATCACAGATGCTCAAGTCGCATCGCGTTTTGTGAGAAAAGCAAGAAGGCCTGTGGAGCGGGGTGTGGCAATTAAGTTATCAAACGCTTAATTAAGAAGAAATATGTTTTTGGCTCTAAAACCTATGCTTTTCTCTCTTAAGTGTCATGATTTGAATAGATGTTTCTTTTATGCTAAATCTATTGAACTTAGGTGAAAATACCCACTCATTAAACATTTTCGTCTAAATTTTCAAATGTTTGATTTGTTTCTCCCTCCCGCCCAGGTAGCGAGGAATATCCAAATTTTGTTCTGTCGTCCTAATCGCTTGAAGTGCTATCCTGAAATTGCATAATCTATTTTGGTAGTGACCACTATCTTCTCGCAAGCATTTAGAAGCTAGGAGAGATATTCAAGAGTTAGGATTTAGTAAAGTAGTAAAGTCTGATGTATGAACATAGTATTTTACCTATGTATTCCACTCCCATTATTAATGAAGAAATCACATTTAGGTAATCTTATTAGTCAAATCGCCTCTCTCTGATTTTGTTTCCTCATTCGTCCGCTTACTAGGCTTTTTTCGAAACATCACACGTTTGAGTGTTGCAAAGGAAGCTTAGGCGATCACACCCTCACTTAATTACGTCATACAGATTAAATGACGGGGTGTGACATGTAGTTTGATCTTTTGGATTCTACATTGGTGTAAAATTAAAGCCCATTAGGACATTTATGAAAAATTGGGCAACATTAGGTCAACTTATAACAAAGCACCCCTATTTAGGCTATAGTAGGTAAAACCCTATCAATTAATATCAAACACAATCAACAGTAAACAAAAACTTAACAAAAGTCAAATTTAAATAAACTAAAACATCAATCAAAAGAGAATAATATTCGTGATAATTTTATTGATAAACACATAACGAATATTTGTACACCTAGATGAATAAGGTTAGCTTGTGCTACATACCTGAAAAGAATAAATTTGTGATGAAATGAATAGAATTGTGGAGGTCAAACAGGAAAATTGAGCAGGGTCATATTTTCCATTCAAAGTAATATAATGATATGGTAATATAAAATAGGGAAGACAATGAATAATTAATCATGGTGAATTTGGACAAGATTTACATCAAGGTTAATTATCCCTATTTGTGGTAATTTGATAAGTCCGAATTTGTTGGCAATTTAATTTTGAGATGCTCGATCTCTTATAAAATAAAACTAAAATGATAATCACATGATCAATTAATATCAATTCATGTCCAAATTAAACCCTAATTTGAGTAAATTCAATTCACACTAAACTCAATTAACTAAATTCAAACAAAACAAATTTGACAAATACACAAATAATAGCCAAATTTATTGAAATTAATCACAATCAAAGAAAAGAAAGACAATTCACATTAAAAAAAAGAAATCAAAGAAAGGCAATTCATATTAAAAAAAAGAAATAAAAGAAAGGCAACGAATTGCCTTTGAACCCTTAACTCAGAGAAAAGTTTCCTTGCTTTCTTTTTCAACCATCCCAATTGACAAAAAATTGAGCAAATGAGAAGATTTTTTAAAAAAATCTAACATACTCACAACCTCTAAGAAAATCCCCTTTTTACAATAAATAAAAGAAAGTATGACTTACCTTCGCCTTTAAAAGAAAATCTCCCTTTTTTATAGTAAAGAAAAGAAAATCTAACGAACCTTCACCTTAAAAGAAAATCTGCCATTTTTACAGTAATGAAAAGAAAATCTAACTTACCTTCATCTTAAGAGAAAATTTGTCTTTTTATAGTAAAGAAAAGAAAATCTAACGTACCTTGACTGTACCTTCACCTTAAAAGGAAAAATTGCCCCCTTTTAATTCCTCTTGGATCTTTTTATGGGGCAATGAGTTGGTCTTTTTTTTTTTTTTTAGAGTTGGGAGACGGCAGAGGATCGTAGAGTGTACTGGAGAAAGTGGGAGAATAGAGAACGGGGAAAGAAAAAATCCTGGGAGAGAAAGTGGAGCGAAAGAGGGAAGAAATAGTTAGAGAGAAATTAGGGAGAAGAATTGTGATATTAGGTTTTCTATTTTATTATGTTTTGTTTTCTTATTTTTTTGGTTTTTTTAAAAAGGTTAAATTCAAATCTTAAATATAATAAAATCCAATTTTCTTTTATAAAAATAAAATAAAATGAAGTAAATAAATAAAAGAATAATAAAAAAATAAAAAAAAATAAAAAATAAATGACAAAATACAGTATCTATCGACATCAAAGAAGCAAGATGTTGTGGCATTGTCAACAATGAAAGTTGAATACACATCTCTTTGTTTGCAGATAGTTGTCAAGGACTTTGGCTAAAAAACGGACTACATGAATTAGAGTGTCCTTAAGAGAAAGGGACCATCATGGTATGTGACAATCAATCATCTATTTCACTTTCGAATAATCTATTTTTTCATGCAATAAGCAAACACATCAGAGAATTCAATGATGGAGTAGTATATATCAAGTATTGCAAGACACAAGATCAAGTTGTAGACATTCACAAAAATATTATAAGACACTCATTCTTGAAAATGAAAGAGAAGCTCGAAGTTTGAGTAGTCTAGCTTAAGACGGACATGTTAGAAATTAATAAGCTAGATGCATTATAGATATCACATTCCTAGATACATTTCTAACTTCAATTTACATGCATTTCTAGATATATACATGCAATTGTTCAAGTACATGAATGACATATTGTATGCATGTATTTCATTTATTTTGTGTCTTTTAGGAAGTATTGTCTCTTGAGTACTATATAAATAGTTCAATTTCTTTTCTTTGTATGCAAGAGAAAAAATCAAATCAACGGAAGCATATTGAAGTTTAGAAAGAAAGTGAGTTTCGAGATAACAATATTCTTCTCTGGCTTATTCTTGAGTTTTTTAAGAGCATAAATTTCTTCTCTTATAATTTTGTGAGATTTAGAGTGAATTTAAAGTGGGTTCGTCAACGTTTCCAACACATAAAACATATGGCTAATGAGTAAAGTAATAGCAAGAACTCCCACTGATGAACTTATGGCCAACCAGGATAATTGGGGCTTCTGCTTAAATTTGCATGTAGATTAACAAATGGTTGCAAGAGACTAAATAATCTAATGTATATACTTCTTCGTAAGAGCATATACATTCATTTAATCGTAAACATCAACAACGAATATGTTGGAAATTTACATGAAATATAAATAAATGCAAAGCAAACTAAATTATATCTCAAGCTCTCACTTCACAAGGTAGAACTAAATAAACATGATCATAAAATTGTAAATGATAAAGTGGAGAGAGAAATGGAGAACAACACCAAAAATTATACTCGCAAGTCCCAAAGTTGAAAATACATCTAGTCTACTACAACTGCAGGCTCTACTATGATAGAAATTGAAAGAAACTCAAACCCACGTTTACAAATTTCTCTCCCCAAACAGTTCAACAAGAACTATTTGAATTCAAGTATCACAATCCGATAACTTAAAATAACACGTTGAAATAAAATTAGGTTTGTTAATATATCTCTCGACTTGTAAAAAATGCTCACTGCCTTCTACCTTTCCTTCTTCAATGGTAAAGACTTGCGGACTTGAACAACAAAATTTCCCTTCAAACCTCTTCTCTTTATAGAGTTGAATCCACCGCCACGTGATTTAATTTGGCAATGAAAGCCTCCAAATTAACCAATTAAAATACTTACTTATATAGGTTAATTACAACAAAAGTGGACCAACTTGGAGTTTTCGCTCCACATTTCTTAACAAGTTGATTGTTTGCTAGAAAGTTGGCGCAAAAGCTTGTTCACGCCAATGATGGAACATCAATATATAGTCAGATAAAGGAGAGTGAGACGTCAATTTGTCTATGAAACATACATATTCCATATGCAAGAAGTCAATAAATTCCTAAAATCGATCAGAGAATGAATATTTAAAGAGCATTAAGTACCCAACAGTAGCTTCAATATGTTGCTCGATCTAATGTCACACCAGGAGGAAGCTCGGTGTTATAGACAGCAAAAGTTAGTACAGCACCTAGATGATTGGACTTAATTAAGATCCAAGATGTAATGGTGTTTTGATTGTGGTTAAAAGCAAGTTATAAAAAAAATTAAACCTACAAAAGGTCTAAATATTAGAGAAGTTTTATTTTCAAAGAAAAGATATTTTCACATAGTAAGAGCTAATATTATCCAAATACAACAGAGAAGAGACAACTGATCAACTAAACTCTCCAGCA
Source organism: Cucumis variabilis (assembly GCA_037974545.1). Taxonomy (NCBI): domain Eukaryota; kingdom Viridiplantae; phylum Streptophyta; class Magnoliopsida; order Cucurbitales; family Cucurbitaceae; genus Cucumis; species Cucumis variabilis. Next base: position 2,891,571 of record JBBPDI010000005.1, read on the forward strand.
TTAGATTATTTCTAACACTGCAGATGTCTAGAAAACCCTCTTTCCCCTTGTATAAAATAAGAAAGTAGAAATCCCAAATTACCTGTAACAACAAAATCAACAAAGAAAACAATGAAAAAAAAATTGCAGACAGAATTGTACTGACGAGTGACAACTAGAGCATGGACAATTTGAACCTATGATATGGTCCATGCACGAATGGAAAAACTCAATCAAAGTCCACAAGAATCACATCCATTGGTAGGAAACCCACCCAAGTACACCATTATCTAAATCCTAAAAAGCCCAAAAATGGTCTTGAATAACTAAAACCCACATGAATTGTGGGTTATTTGCCTTATTTATAGTAGTTTTTATGGATTTGTTGTGTTTACCTGGGCTTTTCAATGAATTATCAAGAAGAGGAACCTTAGAAGTCAAATGAACCAAACCGAGTAAAGGGCGAATGAAAATGTGGTTTTTATTGAATATTTGTTTATTTCATTATACCAAAGATACAAGCCTAATTATACACAAAGTAATACTCACTTAAGAAAAGAATATGCAAATACAAGAATAATATCCCAATACAAAAATAATATTCCAAAAAATACTCTAATTACGACAATATATACCTTCCCTCAAACTGAAGATTGTAGAGTAGATACCACCTTGAGTTTGTGAAGTAACTAAGTGAAGCGAGAAGAATGGAGAGCTTTGGTGAAAATATATACTAGTTGGTCAGTGGTGGAGATGGATTAGAGATGAAAAGTGTTGCTCTGAAGATGATGATGAACAAAATGGCAATCATTCTTAATGTGCTTTGTTTGTTCATGAAATGCATCATTGTGTGCAATTTGAATAGCACTACGGTTATCACAGTGAAGTGAATAGTACGAGGAGCAATTATGAATTGACTAACAATGTGAATTGCATATGCAATATTTAGACGGGTCACAGTTAAGTAAATCAGGTTGCCAACAAGTTGCGGATACAAAGTGGAATTGTCAAGAGGAATATCATCAAAAGGAGTGAATCGCACATTTGGATCTAGAGGCGTTGAAGATGTGGTAGAATCAGTAATACCAGATCGACTAAGGAGGTCAAAGGAATATTTTGCTTGAGATAAGTAGTAGCAATTAGAAGACGATGGGATATCAAGACCAAGAAAATAGTTGAGGGTAACTAAATCCTTTATCTCAAAGTGCTTACCTAGGTAGTATTGCAAATCAGATGTGGCTTGAGGGTCATCACCTGTAATAATCATGTCATCAACATATAAAAGAAGGAGAACAATACCACTAGATGTCTAGCAAGTAAATAGGGCCGAATCGTGAGAGCTGGAGGTGAGTACAAGTTGGGAAATAGTGGAACTGAACGTTGCAAACTAAGCTCGGAGAGCCTGTTTGAGACAATAAAGAGTACGATGAAGAAAACACTTTCTGAGGTGGTGGAGTAGTACCAAATTGTGGTTTCATATATACTTCTTCAGATAGTGTTTCATTGAGAAACACATTTTTAACATCCATTTGAATGAGGGGCCATTGTTTTGCACCTGTGATAGCTAAAAAACTGCGAACGAATGTTATTCGAGCTATTGGAGCAAAAGTTTATTCATAATCAATGCCATATTCTTGATAATAGCCTTTGGCTACAAGTCGTGCTTTGTATCATTCAATAGAGCCATCAGAGTGAGTTTTGATTTTAAAAATCCACTTACAACCGATAGGTTTCTTTTCACGAGGTAAGTCAACACATAGTTCCAAATATAAGTCTTTACTAAGGCTCAAAGTTCTTCATTCATTGCTTGCTGCCACAAGGGGTTAGTATCGACTTCCTTATACGAGGTAGGTTCAATCAAAGATATAATAAAAAAAACTGTCACAAAAGCTAAAAATCCAAGTTTTTGGCGGGAAAAGACAGAATTTTTTGGATTTTACTTTCCACGACAGTTATTTGGTGTCATAAAAGATATAAAAATAATTTATTTAATTTATTAAAATAAAATTCATTTTAAATCAAAAGTTTATTAAAATCAAATTTTTTCCTAATTCTAAAAACATTAAATAATTTATTTATTAAAACGAATCAAATTTTTTCCTAATTCTAAAAACATTAAATAATTTATTTATTAAAACGAAACTTATAAAATATCTCTAAAACCCTTTCTCTACTTTATGGAAGATCCACTCGTTGCCCCTCCTTCTCGATTTTGCCTCCCTTCTGCTAACCATCTCTCCCTCTCTCACGTATGTCGAGAACGACGCAACTTTTCGTCGACGACATACACAAAATCTCCCTCTTTCTCTCCTTCTGCCATCGCCACCACCCAACACCCCTTACACCGCTGAACTCACCGGTGAATCCCAACCACCACACGTGTGGTAGCTCGCTGGAGATCAAGCCCATCGTGGTATGTCTCCATTCTTCCTTCAGATTCAACTCCTAGAGTAAGATTTTTGTGTTTTGGGGTTGTTTTATAAGGCAATTTTGAATACCCGTTATTTTTAGACTTGAGTTTAACATTATCCATTACTTTCGATGCTAGATTCGAGTTTTAGAAGCGTTTGAGCCGTTGGCCAGTCCTTCAAAAAGTTGTATTAACTCCATAAGATGAATTGATTTAGAGGTATAGGGAAGAAGAAGCGAAAAGTACGCAGAGCAGTGGTATTCAACCAAAGTTTTCATTTTCACTCCCATTTTCTTTTCATTTCTCTTCAAATGCTTTCATTTTACCTACAATATGAAGGTAATCAATCAAAGTTTCATTATTTCTATTGTTTGTATTTGTACAGTAATATATGGTTGTGACATTGCTTTTTTTTTTTTATTTTGTATTAGTCTATTTTACATAGGTGTCGTGTGAATATTGATGTATTTTTTAGCCAACAAAGATTTCACAAGTTTTGTGTATCTCATTTTTTTGCCATTTGATGATGAAATTGATACAAACTCCTTCACTGCTTTACTTATTGAATTTCTTTTCTTTGATGGTTTCTGTGATATATTGATTGTTCTTTTTATGAAAAAATCCCTCATAGTTTTGCTTTTATAGGAGATATGTGTTTGTTTTGTCTACCATCCTATTCAATATTGATTTTTCTAATGTGAATCTACATTTTTCTTTACGTTTGGCTATGTGATGAAGCATTTTGGTAGCTTACAATGTGTTTGATGAAATACCTCAATGAAGCATTTGGTTTATTTTTAATTGATTTTTGTTCAATCGAATTAGGAAATCAAGGCCAAAGGAGATTTCATGGCTATGGGCTGAAGCTTTGAGAACAAGAGAATGAAAAATGAAATGTGAGATTTTAAACTTTGATGATATGTAGGGCCTTTTTGTTTGTCTATGCATTTTCCAAGTGAATTTGAGTACTTTTTTATTTTTCTATTGATCTTTTGTTTATGGTTGCTATTGAGTTGTTTCATAATTGCATGATAGTTATAGCATAAACAAACTATATACATAAACTTGAACACAAGTACTTGTTATCTAACTCATTACTAAATTGTTGTAATTTGGTTACACTTGATTTAATAATGATTGAAGATTAAAAAAGGTTATGAAAGTTTTCACTATGAGCAAGAACTAAACTCTTTATGTTGCTAATGAACTTATCTTGATTTATAGGAAGCTCTGATAAACCATCAATTTAAGCAATTGTTTTG
>JBBPDI010000005.1:2904492-2921798 GCA_037974545.1 Cucumis variabilis
TGTTGTTTCGTGGAAAAACAAGTTCCTGGAAGGCTCTATGAGAAGGCAAGACTTCGTTTTTCTCATGCTGAAACTGTTATTCCATTCACATGTTTGCTTGGGCTCTTCCTTGAAGGAGAAGGAGAAGGTAAAATGTTTTTTTTTTTCTCTTTTGAAGTTTCTAATATAGCAACAAGACACAGGATTAGCTGATACAATAGCATATCGTAAGAAAAGTTACATATCTAGCAAAATTTATATTTAGTTTTTGGAGTCTATTAGAAGACCGAATGGTTAATAAAAGTATTAGTGATGGTTTCTATATTTGTAAATTCTTTTAAAAATTGTTATAAATTTAATTATTATCCGATTCATTTACACACTTCTTTTTATGACCAAAGCACACCCTTTTTTTTTTTTTTTTTTTTTTTCTTTTTGTTATCTGAATATATATAACAGGATTTAAACAAACCCAAAAGGAGCATTATCCTTTAGAGCTTCCTCCTCGGCCTCCAGCTACTAGAAACTGGAGGATAAGCAATGTTTCACCTTTTGCTGGGAATAACATGCTGGTTCTCTATAGCTGCCCTGTTGCTAACTCGTCCAACGAGTACTTTGTTCGAGTCTTGCATAATGAAGAACCCATAACAATGCCGGTTAGTGCCCTTACAATCACTCGTTGTCTCGTATCATTATTTTTTATTCATATAGCTCATGCTTTGACTTCCATTAAGAATGAAATCCATTCTTTATGTCTTATCATCATTGATATTGCAATATAGTTATCTTTGTGTTCATTTGGTTTCTTTGAGTAATTAATCTTGTTAGTTAGTTGGTCTAGTAACAAACTTCTGAATTTGAATGAATAGGGTTGTGATGGTTCGTACTTTTGCCCCTTCAACATGTTCAAGGTAGAATTACCTCCATTTTTAATTACCTAATTATTTTGTTACCACGTAATAATGATCTTAAAACTATTATCTTTTGTAGGAAAAAGTTGTGGATCCTCTTCTTCAGCATGATTTTAAGAAGTTGTGCACTGTAAATGAGGAAGAACGAACACAGGTGCTCGAATCAAGTAAGTTATCATTGTTCGATTGGCCAAGTAAGTTATCATTGTTCGATTGGTTCTTCTGGCTTCACAATGATAATAAACAGCCTCAAAAAGATGAATTGTAACGAAAGTTTCCTACTATTCTATATACTCTTTGTTTCTTTACATTATTGTTTGTTTTTCTTAACTCACTAGTATAGAACTAGGACATGATGTAAGTGAAAAACCAACATTATATCGGTACAATGTCGGTCCTAGATCATCAAAATTTCAATATCAATTATATTTCACCATGATCTTCAATGTTACTTAAGAACTTACCTTGTACACCATCTTCAATGTTAAATTTTGGAAAATTTCATTAGATGACAAAAAAATTTAGAAAAAAATAGCTCATAACAATTGTTTTTCTGCATATTTTAAATTTGGCAAATATGACGATAATCAGACAGTAATTAGATGATAATCGGTTTTTAAATTTACTATTTTTGTAATTTTGAAAATGTAAGTGACATGAACTTTATTATCATAAATTATTTTGCTATTTTTGCAAACTTCTCTTAAATTTTTATCCAATTTTTTTCAATAATTATGTAAGAATTTTTTTCTAACGCTGTGCTCAAATTTTAATTTTAATGTAGATGAATGAGTTAAAAACAAACACTAAATGTCTTGTTTTAAGCCATGAAGTGTTTGTCATTATATTTTATTAAAAATATTGTTTGTTGTAATCCGTGCGTTATAATATATATTTCTTTTGAACCTATATACATAAAATAAAAGTTCATGCAGCAGCTGTATCCTTGCATCTAATAATATTCAGATTAAGTTTAGGAATAATAGATAATATCACATACTTTGTGAAAAAACAGGTGAGATAATAAATAATATCCTCCAGCTATAACTAACGTGATTAACTTTAAGAACAACTAACATAACAAAGGTTAAATGACCTTTAGCTATATTAAAAGTATTTAACTACAGGTATAGCTAGAGTAAATAGAAGACAAGTAACAAAATGATAGATAACACAGAAGGCTTTGATAACCTAGTTCGACAAATACGACCTACATCTGGGGAGCCTTTTTGCTTAGATAAGAAATATTATTGAAATTCAAAAGTTTGTAACTTAACCCTAAAGTTACATTAACAAGTTATCACCATAACTTAACCGTTATAAACTTAGACTCCTCTTGACGGTAAACTTGAATCTCTTCGAAGACGAATTCAAACTCCTGAATTTATGACCGCAGTACAATTATCTCAGCCTTCATTCATATTTCATATTAATCGATACTCTGTCCCTTGACAATATTCAATAAAAAGTCATAGTGCAAAAGGTAACCAGTTTACCTTTGTATAGATTCTTCACAAAAAATATAAACTTTTGAACCGCAGCTGTGAAGAAAGAATTTTATGTTAAGAGAACTTCAGCTTTTTAAAGAGCCAAAAGAAGAACTTCTTTACAATAAAATATTTCTAAATATGGGGAATATCTTTTATCTTCTTCTTTAAAGGAGATATTAAGGAAGATCTTTTAACTTCTTATTTATAAATGATCCTAAAGATAAGGAATAACAATATAACTAACTCCATATTTGTCAAATAATCTAACAAACTCTCCCTTTTGACAAAGTATGATTAGTTTTCTTTTTATGCACAACATTTGATGATCTTGAATATGCTTTCTTCTTGAATCTTAAAAAAACCAACAATCTTGAATAACACATAAGAGCAACCTTAAAAAAAAGAAACAATATGAGTCTTCAAATAACATGCAAGTCTTCGAAATAAACATGTCTTAAAAAATCATCCCAGCAGAATAATTGCTAGCAATATAAGTCTTCAGATAACGTGCAAAGTCTTCATATAACTTTGCATGTCATCAAAATAAACATGTCTTCAAAAATCATCACAGCAGAATAATTGCCAATTATTAGTAGCAACAAGAACTTTTCCCTTTGCAAATAAAACAAAAAACATAACTTTCAGCCGCATTTCCAGAAGGACAAGATGATGAAATGATATGATCGACATATTTTTCATTCTTGAAGACATACAATATATACAATAAAAAATATTTAAAAAGATCCCTAAACACAATGAATATCTTTTATAACAACAATAGTCTTCAAGAGCATATAATTCCAATAGGAAATTACAGTAATCAATAACACCATCCAGTTCAAAATTTCAGCACTAGCAACATCTTATGAGTTCATAAAAAAATAACAGCAAATTTCATTTAGTTTAACATTTCATCAACCAACACATTGAGTTAATTTCTCCCCCAATTTTTCATTCTCCACAGACCGAGTCAGAGTTTATTTGCAATGGTGGTATCCTCAAAATAACATCTTCTTCTAAATTTAGAGAAAAAGATTCAATTTTCAGTCATATAACTTGAATATCCATTGTTGATTGAAATGAGAAAGGATTTCATACGAGTCTTTCAATATGCAAAATTTGATCCATTTAGAATTGAGGATATGAGTTGGTAATCCACCTTTCCTGATCGATGCTATTGAAAACTCAAGGAACCTACGCCAACCCACTCCGATACCAATTGAAAAATAGGTGAGATGATAAATAATACCCTCCAGCTATGACTAACGGGATTAACTTCAGGAATAGCTAACATAACAAAGGTTAAATGATCTTTAGCTATATCAAAAGTATTTAACTATAGGTATAGCTAGAGTATACAAAAGAAAAGTAAGAAAACGACAGATAACACAGAAGGCTTAGATAACCCAGTTTGGCAAATACGACCTACATCTGAGGAGCTTCTTTGCTCAGATAAGAAATATATAGACTATTGTGAACTCTTGATATTGGTTGAAGATGTCATTCATTATCTTCTAGAATTCGGATGGAGCATTCTTTAATCCGAATGACATAACATTCCATTGGAATTGACCAAATGGAACATTGCAGGCTGTCCTATAGCGGTCAGTTGGATGTATTTAGACTTGCCAGAATCCTGATTTCATATCAAATTTTGGAAAGACTTTTGCTAGAGTAATCTTTTTTAGCAAGTCTTGACGATTAGGAATTGGATACCTAATATATTTAAGAAATTTGTTGAGAGGCTTGTAATTGATGACAAGCCTTGGGACACCACGCTCTTTTTCGGCCTGGTTGTTGACATAAAAGGCTGAGCAAGACCATGGAATTTTGGAAGGGCTGATAAGTCCATTTTTCAGAAGATCTTCTATTTCAACTATGTAGACTTTGACCAGTTCTTTATTCATTTGAATGGGCCGAGCCTTGGTTGGAATTTGATCTTCTTTAAATCCTTCAACATATGGTAGAGTTACTATATGTTTCTTTCGGTCCCAAAATGCATTTGGGAGACTTGAACACACTTTCTTTTCAAGCTTCTTTTAGAAGTTTTGGATCTTGAGTTGCACAGATGGCCTGTTTATCTGAGAAACCACTTTGCATGTCTTGACCTCGTCTTGAAGGAATTTGATTTGTTTTTCTTTTTTGGCGATACGATTGATGAATTGATGAATTTCTTCTTCAATATTTGAAATGTACTTAGGAGTCACTGGATGAGTAAATTCAAAAGTAATTTCTTTGTCGAACTTTTTTGAAACTATACTCTTGTTAGTGACTTGAAAATGATATAACTAGGTTAGGAATGGGGTTCCTAAAATAATTCGTTCGTTAAGATTTTTAACCAAAATGAATGTGTTGATGAGGCACACGTCTCCTTTGCAAATGTGCACCTTTGATAACTTGAACTGGATGTTGAGGGGATTTCCATTAGCTCCACTCGAAGACACTTTTGTTTTTTCAAAATATTTAGAAGAAACGAGCCCTTCTTGTATGATGTTTTGATCTGCTCCTGAATCAATAAGGATGAGGGCTTCGAGTTGAAAGTCGTTTACCTTAAAGACTATTTTTGACATCCATTTCTGATTTTGGATTTTGCTGATGTAGTTGATACTGCCAGCTTCGTCGGGTTCTTCAATTAACAATGCTTTTCCAGTAAATTGTCTTTCAGGATTGGTTGAGAAAGTTCCTGGGACTTCTTTTGAATTTTGAGTTTCTTGAAATGCTTGAAAAGCTTGTTCAAGAAATGTGAGACATTGCTTGTTGTCTACAACTTCTCTTTTGAGAACCTTTACTTCATGATGAAGGTCTTCTACTTGAATAGATTTCTTCGCCTCACCTTTAATTTGATTCAGAATATCTTGGAATGAGTATATGATTGGGCTGTGAATTGTCTTTTGAGAATTTTGTTCCTCCATGCTCTGTCTGAGTTTGAGAAGGCAAGTTCGCTTTAAATCCTCATCTGGTAAGTGTTCGATAAGATCAAAAAGAGTTTCTTGATCTTTTGTGATGACATTGATATGACTGGAACATTTACTGGCACATTTTCCTATGCAAGGGATTGCTCCTTCGTCATCGCTTGAGTTACTTTGAGAGTAGAAGGCATCTTAACTAGACTATCCTTCATCATTGAGGATATTGATATCTTCTTCTTCTTAAGAGGACTCGGTTTGGGAAGAGGTATCACCTTCTGATCTTATGGAGTAAAGAAGAGATTGTCGGGTCTCTTCATCCATTGCCAGAGCATTGATCTTTTCTTTTAGGGGACAACAGTTGGCATAATGTACTTTGCGATTGCATTTAAAGCAAATGTTGTTGGTCTTTGAAGAATAATGATTTTTGACTTTATTCTTGTTGTAGTATTTCCTCTTCCTTCAGGGAAATTCATGTTCTTTAGCTTTACTTCGGCTAAAGAGTCGTTTAAAAGAAGATTGTTTCTTTTTCTTTTTTTCTTTCTTTGGTCCTTGGTTGAGGCCGTATTGCTTGCAGAAAGTGCCCAATTCCTTTCGATAGTCAGAATCCTTGATCATCTTTGTGGTATGCTTGTTTTCTGTACATAGGTTAATACATATTGCTTGAACTATGGCTGATATGTCTCCGAAAGTTAATTCAGACCAGTCAATTTTCTTGGTAACTGAATTAATTGCCACTGTTTGATAGAACTTTTGAGCAATATAATGCGGAAGTCCTTTGACAAACTTTTGCTTCCAAATATCTGCTCCGCATATTGTTCGGGTATAAAGACGAGCCATAAAAGTATCTTTATACCATTTGTATCGGCTCATCTTGTGACATCGTAATCCAAGGAGGGATTCCATTGCAAGGTTGAATGGATTTGGGTGCTTCCAATAAAATGTTTTGTCATTGTGTAGACCAATTGGTTAACCATATCTGGTTCTTCAGCTTGGATAGGGGCATAAACATTTTCTGTTTTGACAAATGTTCTTGTAGCAGTCAAGATTCGGTATCTATCTTGCTCAGTCAGTTGATTATGCCACCAGCTTCTTAGGTTTCCCGTGAAACCTGAAATGAGGATCTGGGCTATTTCAAGTATTGTTTTTCTGGCGCTATAAGCTGAGGCTACCAGTAACATTTCTTGGAATGTATTCATCATCTGGGCTTCAGAATATCCATCGATATTCCAAGTGACTAGAGACATTCCATCATAGGTATGTTTCTCATGATGAAGATCATCCCATCCCAGATCAGGAGGTGAAGGTTGAGGGTAGTGGTTTTTTATATCTACCCATTGTGCTACTGGAAGAATCTTTAAAGTAGAGGCTTAAGGTAAGTAATCCTTCTTAATCATATCGATTCCTTTTAGATTCTCAACTCTGTTTATTGAGAACTCATTATTTTCCATCGTCGTTGTTGAAACTTTTGGATCTTTATTGATGGAAATAGCAACAAGATGCTTGTTGATTTTAGCCAGATAGTCTGAAGCATAATCTTTGAGTCGACCGATAGTAAAACTGTTGGGCTGACAAATTGGTTGATTAGGATCAGCTTGAGGAATCTCAGGGTTCTTATTCTTGATTGGAGGGCCTGGATTCTCTAATCTTTCTACTGCTTTGGAAACTATAGAGAGAACTTTGTTAGTATAGTTGAGTTGATGTTGGATATTCTTAATTTCGTGAACTCCAACCTTTTGGACCTTAACCTCATTGATGGTGTTGTAGGGAGAAGAAACCATCTTGATGGCAGGGATTACAGGAGAAGGGAGATAAACTTCTTCTTCAGGAGGGTAGTTAGAAGCTATTTCTTTGTCTTTTGTAGTGACCCAAACAATTGATCCTTTGATCATTGCAACTTGGCCATTTGCTTCGAGTGTTTTGACTAGAGCTTCATTTCTGGCTAGATCTTTTTGCTTCATTCCAGTGATGAAATCTGGCATAGGGAGAAAAGGTTTCCTTGTATCTACTGGAGCAGCTAGCCACATGTCTAGGTATTTGTTGTAATATTCTTGAAAGCATGGATCGTTGCTATCGCTGGAAATGATGTTAATTTGATTGTAGACTGGTTTAGTTCTCCTTTCCATGTCAGATTGGGTAGGCCTTTCGTAATGAACAGTGGGGACTGATCGGGAGAAGTCCACAGATGCTCTAATTGACTTAGATCTTCTAAGACTTTTTGAAAATGAGCTTTCTGTTTTAGCTATTGAAGACGTGCTCGAACGGCTGCTCATTATCTTGCTTATTTTGGGATATGAAGCTTCAGAATTAAATTGAATTTCAACATTTCCATCAGGAAATTCGATGATTGATGCCTCTGTGCTGTTTCTCCTTGCAGCTTCTAAATGGGATCCTTTGTTAGTTCGTCCCATTTGAGGGTTTTTGGAATAGTCATGGAAGATTTTTCCATGTTGACTTCCATAAGCATGGTGTAGCCTTTTGGAGAGATTCCTAATGCTTTGGGAGAAAGGTTTGTATACATCAGTTTAAAATAGATGCGGTATGATACATCAAAAGGAAGTGATCCATCTTTCAGTTCAAGTCCTTGCGAATGAACATCAAAACTTAAAGAGTCCATGATGTTTCTGTCTTGAAGAAAGACTGTAAGACCAGGTTTGCAGTTGAAATAGACTGGTCTTTGCTCCAAATTTGATTGAACAATCCCTAGTAGAGAGAGTGAATCTGAGGTGTGTTTTGTCTCTTAGAGCAAGGTAAACCGAAACATCTAGTCCTTCTCTAAAAAGCAGTTTTAAGGCGACTTGAATGCATCCGATGTGGAGGTATTTGAATTTGTTTTTGGCTTTAAAGAGGGTTTCTTCAGGTAGAAGATTGATTGCAGTGAATTCATCTTTCATTGTTACGTTCTCTTCAGTGGTGACAATACGTCTTGCTGAGAGAAATTGAAGGTATTAATTTTATATACCTGGCTTGGATCCATTTTTGGAATAGACCAATTTTTTAATTGGTTTTCAACCTGAGCCAGATGGGCTTCGGCTCAATTATGATTGGCAATAGCCCTTGAAAGATCATTATTTGATCTTGGGGATTTTGGAGCAATTGAAGAAGAAGAGGAAGAAGTCGTGTCAACTATGGCAGGGGTGTGAGGAGAGTTTAGAGAGAAATTTCAAAAGCATGGGGAGAGGGAGAATCCATCCGTTTCTAGATGATGAGCTAGGATTCTTTAAGGTGTTATTTTCTTTCATGAAAACATAATTTTGTCTGAATTATAATAAGATTTTCGATCAATCAATCAATTACAAACTTGAATATCCACATGGTTATATCATAAATATTAGAAGAGTTTGTCTTGATCTTAAAGGTTCACCACTCCTTTATCAAGATCTTTAGAACTTATTCTTTTAAGATTTATGCTTCAAACCACTGAATAAACTAAGTCGAGGAGAGATATCCAATCTTATTATTTTTCAGACAATTTCAGAAATCATGAGAGAAAACGATTACCATAAGGAATTTCTAAGCACACCATCCTTCCACCTTCGGATTTAGAGAGGAGTTTACTCTATGAGAGAGAAAGAAGGGAGAGAAATAGAATGAGCAGCTATGGCTCTGATACCATTGATGGTCGAACACTACCGCTATTTATAGTGAAAATTAATAATTGCATTATTAATTTCCACTATTGTCTCTACAGTCGTTCCAACAATAATTGAATACAATAATTAAAGATTTTCAGAGTGGCCGACAGGATAGGACACCTGGTTTAGCTTTTTTTGAGAACCTTATCTTATTAAAGAAAGCAAAGAAAACAACAAAAGAAAGATGTGATATGTCTGCTAATTCTGAATTCTTCATCTGAAGGCTTGTTGAGGAAGATAATGACGTCACCTGGTTATCTTCTGATTGGCATGGATTGTTGATTCCTCGTAGGCGTGATTTCATGCTTTGTGAATTAAACGGCTTCACAAGTGGTCTTACTTCGGCCTCCACCTTCTGCCACAGAAGCACCCATCCCCAAAACATGATTTCTGTGTAGTGAGATATAGGAATCATCTAAGAGTCAATTTTTGACGCTAATCGCGCCGCCTAAGGCTGGTGAATCCTCTTCAGAAGTATGTCATCTCCGTCATGGAGTATTTTCTTACAAACTCTTCATTAAGAAAATCCAAAACTAGCAGACTGTTAAAGCGATGATAAGATCGGAATACAAAGATCTTATCTAAATAAATACGAGAAATTTAAACAATTAATTTACAATATAAACACTTGAAGATTCACATGGGTTGTGAATCGAGGAAAGGGTCATTGAGGTCTTATCTTTCGTAAGGGTCGACGTTGTCTTCATCTTCAACATTGTTGACGGAGGTAGGAGAGGTTGTTTCTTCCTGAAACTCGTCTGGATCAGATAGCTGAATAGCGACTGAGTTGACGACTGTATTGAACTCTCCTTGAGATCCTGCTCTAGCTAAGGATGACATGACTGCATTCTTTGCGAGGAGAAATGTTTCTTCTTCTTGCCTTGTCATGTCTTGAAGATGAATATTGGCTTTGAACCAATCTTTCATCTTGTTGATTTCAAGGTGAGAATAATTGAACTTTTCCCACCACTTGATCTTGAGAGATTTGCTCGGGGATTTGAAATTACCGAATGGTCCTAACTTGAAATTCTAACAAAAGATCCATGGTATTTGGAAAGACAAAGCAAATCTAAATGTCTTTGAAAGGGGAGACGAATAGATACTTTGTTGGAAAATATTATATGAACATTGAACTTCAACTGGAAAGATCTCCTCAGAGAGTTCGAAGTACATCCACCAATTTTGAAACCAATTAGAAAAGTACATCTTGTAAGCTTGCTTACAGAATGTCACAAATCATGAGTGGTTGTAGGCTTGAAGCCAAAATACCAAATACCATGCCTTGGTGGTCACGGTAGTTGTATGATGGTTGTTTGAAGGGGTGAGAAAATTTCTTATCGACGAACATCCCCTGTTTCCAGTAGGATGGAGTGAGGGCCCGAAATATTCTCCAACTTTGAGTAAATGATCTTTGATGAATCATTTTTGTCAGGAATATGAGTAATTTCAGCAGATTTGGAATCAACTAAAATATACTCATAGAAAGTCCTGGTTTTTGAAAGATCCTTTGGTAGGAAGTTATTATTTATTATTACCGATCATCAATTTATGTGAACATTCAATAAAAATAACAAAAAAAAAATAAAGAAAGAAAAAGGAAGGAGAGAAGGAAGAAACTCACTAAAGAAAAAAAAACATTTACGTAAATATTTTCAAATCTACTCCACTTTCCCAAGTTTTTTTAAAAGTTACCCTCATTATCCAAAAAATCCCAATTAATCATATAAGTCAAACAATCTTATAATAAATCACATTTTAAATGAAATTAATTAGTTAAACATGTAAATATCATATATGTCTCTCTTATACTACAGTTAGATATGAATTCAATCCATATGAAATCAACATCATAATTTCATCCAAATATACAATGGATATGAATCTAATTCATATTAATACTTGAATCTTATTTGAATATTTTCTCTTATACTATAATTCTATTTTTGACAAAATATTTACACTTCATTACAAAAATTATGTAGTATAAAAGACACATATATATGGGAAATTGTCAAAAATAAAACATTTGATAAAAAATTTACATTTCGTAGAAAAATCAAGTGTAATAAATTTTATTTTTTAGTGATTTTGTTCTATGGAGTGTAAATAGTTTGTCAATTTTTTCTATTTTTGAAAAAAATCTATATATGTATGTATTTATTTCATAATATAGTCTAGATTATAGATTATATCAAAACATACTATGCGCTATATTAATAATATTAATATAAAATCCTTTCAAATAGTTTGAGCATTTTGAATTATTCATTGTTACTATTGTTTTGGGCGAGCAAGAGGACCTAATCGACTTGCGTATAGAAGCTTCAATGATAGATTATTCAGTTAAATTTCTCTAACTCAATTAATCAATATTCATTAACTATGATCACTTCACTAAAGATCGATAGCTGCACTCTGCACACTATGAATATATTTTTGTGACTATGGATATAACAAATCAACAAAAAGTTTTGACTCTTCACAAATTACTCATAACAACAACTAATCAAATTATTGTTTCACCCTTGTAGTTACATCCAACTTCTTAAATGTTATTAAATTATTGAACAAATATTTATAGTTAAACTATAAACTAACACCTATTGAGCCAGTGAGAGATTGAAGTCTTGTTGTTCAAGACCTAAAAGCAATTATTAAGGAATGAAGAGTGAATTTCATCTTGTGTTTCTAGTTCCTTAGAAAAATCTCCAAAATGATAGGCTTGTTGAGTCGGCTATTATGATCACTATCACCCATGTAGATCAAAGGTACATCGTTGTTGTAAACAAGAGTTCGCAGCTTATTTAGGGTTTAGGTCAAGTCTCTTATGATCATCGTAGCGAAATATTTGTTTCCTCAAGCAATAGTGTCATAAAGAGAAATCAATTAATTTATGGTTCAGTTTATGTATAATGTCACTAATGACATTAGTGGTTCTTCATATGTGATTGTGATTTTTTTTTTCATGAGATATGAGGGATTAATGATCTTTTAATTGGTTGGAGCAATGAACATAACTCTATTTGACGTATATGACTATAAATATGAAAACAAAGTATGAAAAGTATTGAGGTTTAGTTGAGACAATTAACAAGTTTGTGTTTCTAGTTGTGGTGCTTTATTGGACTATGTTGGCTTGTTCTTTGAAAATGTACATGCCGATCCTATGGTTGAAGTTCTTGTTTATGGAATTCAAGCTTATTTGATGCGTTTGTATAATTGTTACATATCACAAGTTGATGGATTTCATGATGGTTTGAGTGTTCAAGTGTTGTCTGTGAACAAGTATAATTAAATGATAATTTGAGACTATTGAATTCAGGAACTATATGGTAGAAACTGGCGCGAGTGGTAGAGTGTTATTACAATACAAGAGAAAAAGAGAAGAAAAAAATACTTTAGAATTGAGGAATGATGTTAATCAATATTTATCTTACCCTTGTAAGAAACTAAATGATCATTTTGATGTTCTGACTTGGTGGAAATTAAATGGCGTTAAATACTGAATTCTGTCAAAAGTTGCTTCAAGATATTTTTACCTTTTTCTTGTCTAATGTGGCTTATGAATCAACATTTAGTGTTGGAGGGAGGATTCTTAATTCTTTTAAAAGTTTATTGTCACCTAAAAAAGTGAAAGCTTTAATTTGTACACAGAATTGGGTTCGTGGCAAAACAACATTATTAGATCTTCATCTAAGGCTTGAAGAAATGGAGATTTATGAAAAAATTGAAAACCATAAGTATTGTCTTTACTTTTATTTTTATTGGAAAATTGTATTCTTATATAGCTATATAGCATTATATATTTCTATTTTGTGTTTTCAGATTATATCAAGTCCTCCGTCACATCACAAACATAATCTATAGGTTGACAATTTTCATGGTAAGTTGGATACTTATATTTTCGTCGATTCATTTATTTTATTTAAACTACTAATTTAGCATGGTTTTTTTGAAATTTCAGACAAATTTGAATGCTTGAATGAATTTTAGAAGTTAAGTTTATATTTGATTCTCGTTATGCTTAAGAACTTCGTTATTACTTTATTATTAAAGTTGTATTTCATGGATGTTTATGGATGATGTTTGGAATGTTTTACTTTGGTTTATGGATGTTTGAAATTATGAATGTTTGTAGTTATGGATATGATAGTTATGAAAAATTTAAATTTAACAAAAATTAAGAATGAGAAAAAAAAATAAATACAACCTAGTTGGGTTGGGTTGGGTTAATACCATTTGGGTTATTAGGGTTGCCAATCCGACCAACTCGAAAAATTGGAATGGTTCCAAAATGTCCCTCAACCTAACCTAACCCTTTTACATCCATACCTTTATTCATTCACTACAAGAAGTAGGATTTCTACGACACTACAAGAACCGGGACATTCCTTGACACAGAAAAATGTCCAAAAAACACAAACCGCATCAAGGAAGGTATTTCGAACGTCATACATGACATCGGCATGAACGTCAGAGAAAAAATGTTGGGAACACCTTTTCCGACGCGTGAGACATCAACATCAGTGTAACGTTCACCGTCGTAGTAAGGTGCATCGGAAAAAAACATATCTTTGACTTGCTGACAGCACGTCTATAAAGTCTTTTTTGACGTGACGTCAGAAAAAATCTTCCCCGACATTAATGAGCAATTTTGGGGAACGGACCTTTCCTCGACGTGTGATATACATCAGGGTAGTTTTCTATTTTATTTTTGTATTTTTAATTATTTTGTTAGTTATTTAATTATTATTTTTTTTCTTTTTTCTTTTTGTTATTGTGAATTATTGTTTTTTGTTCTGCTTCGCAAGACAATAAACAAAATTTGCAATAAATTATGAAAATTAAAATATTTCAATTTATAATAAACAAGGTACATGAAAGATGTTAAATACAAAAAATTACATATAATATAAACCAATTACATTAAAATTTAAAAAAAAAAAAGAAAACCTATACCTATCTACTATGCTCTAGTCACGAAAATTAAAGAATGTCAAATCTACAAATGACATAAAATTAGGGTTAGAATATCACATCTGAAAAATTAAACAAATTAAATAGTAAAAAGTACGTACCCCAAGTGTTCACGACCCTCTCTGTGTCCGGCTCATCTCCTCGATCTTCTTCTTCATTTCCTCTATTTGTCATGTATGGTCTGCTATTTTTTGGTTTTGCTCCTCCTTCCTCAGTCGTTGTTCTTCAATCAAGCGATTAGCGTTTCAAGACTGACCTTTAGTTCACTAACTTCCGCCATGTGTGTCTGGTAGTCATAAATATTGGAGGAAGAAGAAGAAGTAGAACTCTTCCTGGACTTGGGTTTTGGGCCCCAACCAAGACCTTTTGTATAACCTGATTGTCTACCCAAAATGATCTCATATACCTCATTCTCAAATAGTGGTTGAGAACCCTCTGGACTGGAGTTCCAACATTTGATTCTGCACAATAGAAATTTGTAAGTTTGGGAGATGATCAAACTTAAAAATAGAATTGAAAGTATAATAAAAGTTTTCATAAACTTACAAAAGCGTGCTCTGCTGCTGGTGAAACAAACTCGCTAGTATTACTACTAGCATATGTTTCTTAAAATAACTTGTTATGCACCACCGAGCAACTGTATAATTCAGTGAGCTCGATTTGTCTTTGAAGGAACAACTTTGTGTCGCTCCTGTGGTTGTAAGGCTGTTTTGTCCTAGCAGCCTTGCACATATTTGATTGCTCCTACATTTCAAAATTGAGGATCAAAATGTTATATTTTCGAACAAATTAAATAAAGAAACGTTAATTGATGTCAATGTAGACTATATAAATCACTTGAAACTGTCGAGTGATGTAGTGGTCAGAAAGAAAGTGCCAATCTTGCACACAATTGACCAATCTTGACGGTGGGTTTGCTCGTGCTTCTTCAGAGTCACTAAACTTCTTGAAATGTTGGTGGTTGTCTCCCTTGAATTCCTTCGACACAGAGAGTATCTAATGCTCAGCAAACCGATTTAGTGTTAGATCAGTTAGAACGAACACAAAAAATTACTACAAAAGAAATATGTTTCAGATTAGTCTTCTACATATGTAGGTAATTGAAACATATATATATGTTTACGAATTTACAGACTTACCGCTAGGCCACCTTTGATGATCTTGATCCACTTCAGGGCTTGGATAGTAAACGTGTCTCACGTCAACACATCGATCGTGCAGCTAAAACAAGGGGGTTTGACGAGATAGGTCTGTCCTTTTTTGGGGTGATTGAAATGGGGATTCTCCCATTCTGTTGTACGTACCTCTCGACATCAATGTTTCGAGAATGTTGCCTCCTTCTCGTAGTAGGAGTGGGAGACGGTTGAGAGGGATCTATTGAAAAATACAAATTATTAGATACAATAATCATAACTAAAGTGTTTAGGATAATTACTAACATGAAATGTCACCCACTAAAGAGGAACCTCTCACGTTATCTAACGCGTCCAAGTTTAGGAAATAGTCTAACTAAGGAGTGTTGTTTGAAAAGTTAGATATAATTCCCGCATACATAAAAACCAACAAACGTTAAACAAATGTGAGTATTGTAAAGTAAATGTATAGAAAAATGACTAATTTGTATACGTGAAGAAAACATTTTTATTCATCGTCGCTTGACCCGCTTTGATGTGATGATTGTTCTTCATCTTCCTTGTCCATGAAGTTGTCTTTGACATGACTCAAATTTTGGTCTTTCCGCCACTGTTGGATCAACTTCAGTCTTACATGGAGTGTCTTCCTCAATGATGTGTTCATCCACACGATGTCCAACAACAATTTCCAATACATTAAGTTGGTCATTATCGAAATCTTCTACTTCTGACACGTCCCATACACGATTATTCTACACTACTTGAACAATTTTTCAATTGATACCATTTTTACAGTCATTCAAGTAGAACATCTGATGTGCCTAGGTTGTGAGAATCATTGGTTCTTCAAGGAACAAAAAATTGGACATGTTGAATGATTTGTAGCCTAGTTTCTCTTCCATTCTATGGTTTTTGTTACTGTCTTTGTCAAATCATCGACACTTGAATAGCAAAGCACGTCGTCCAAATAGATATTGAATGTGCAACACTTCATCCAAAATACCGTTAAAATTGTTGTCAGTACTACCTCCACTACATTCATCGACTATCGTGACTCCACTTTTCTGTGTTGTGCATCGAGAATCACGCTTCAACGTGTGAAATCGTATGCCACCGATAATGCATCCACTGTAAGAGTGAACATCAAGTAAAGGTCTTATTGGGAGTGAGAAGAAATCTTGAGAAATGTTTGAACTCTCACTCATCTCTGCTATAACCTGAAGTTGGTGTACATGAATATTTAGATATATATAATATAAAGTAGAGTATGTACGAACTCTCAAAGTCATTTACTCTAAATACCTGAGTTTTGAACCAATCCGTAAATGCTTGTTGGTGTTTTTTAAAAATTTCAGAAAAGGTTTCACTCCGATGACGTATCTACAACAGATGTTTCCTTAAGTACATAACTGTGAGTTTGTGTAACAATAATAACAAAGACTTAAAATATCGAATAATGGATGTGTGAATTGATCAAGGTACAAATGCGTACTTGCGGTACTATACTATTTCACCACATTATTGAGGATGTACCAATAAAAGAGTAGTTTATCTTCTTGTGATATGCTTAAAAAATGTGACGCTCCCAATTGTCATATCTTCTTAAAGAATTTTTACTCTTTCATGCATTTTTATGGTGGAAAATTGTACGAAATTAACACCACAGGCCACATACTGTATGAGGTACTCATATGACCAAACAAATTGAATCCATCTGAAGCTAACCCCAAACGAAGGTTCCGTGGCCCTAAAGCAAAATATGAAAATTCAAAATCAAAATACTTTCATCCCATCTGCATCGGTTGGATGTCTCAACACATTCTCTATTTTTACTCGTTTCTCCTTATATCATTGCATGTCTACTTTCCTTTCTTGAGGACATATAAACCAAAACTACATAAACATATTAGAGTACTTGAAACTGAATATATAAAAAATAAAATATATGTGATTACGTGATTCGTCATTATTATTATTCGTTGTTATTATTATTCGTCATCGCTTAATCCGCTTTGAATGAATAATTGTTCATCATCATCAATTATGAAGTTGACAAGGACATGACGCACTATTGGTCTTTCAAGCACTATAGAATCAACGTCGAGTTTACATAGGGTGTCTGTCATCCTCAATTTGTTCATGAAGGGATAAAAGTCTTATGTTATCCTCAAATTAATTTGGGATTATTAAAATACCATTACATTGGCAAAATTAGAATCAAAATTCTAAATAAATTCTAAGCATGCTTTTAATTTATAGGATACGAGAACTTACT
>JBBPDI010000005.1:2949116-2962036 GCA_037974545.1 Cucumis variabilis
GACTGTTGTTACTCTTTCTTGCTTTCTGTTTTCTTCTTCATCCTATTTTGTTCTCTTATTCCTTTCAAGTTTTGTCCTTTTTTGGATTTTGTGTTTGTTTTTGTTTTTTTATGACAATTTGCATTTGTTGATGCTAAAATCAAACTTCTAATCTCAAATCATTAACTATTAATTAATCTATATCTTTTGTTTCTGTTGGAAGGGTTAAATTATAAAAATACTTATAAACCTTGTCTTTGTTTTTAAAAATACTGTTGTAATTCTAAAAATAACAATATCATACTTAAATTTCATAAACGGTTTCAAAAATACCCATGTACAAAAATTGACATGGAATCTAAGTTTGAAATGCCACATCGTTTTAGGTTAGTGTCACACATTTACAAAGTCTGATTTTTTGTCTTAGAATTTACTTTAAGTGTAGTTTAAAAACATTTATGAAAGTTGAAGGATAATATTACTACCGCTAAAAGTATATAATTACTTTTGAAACAAAATATTAAGAAACACATATTTAAAATATATAGAGGCATATAGGAC
The DNA here is from genome assembly GCA_037974545.1 of Cucumis variabilis. Lineage (NCBI taxonomy): Eukaryota > Viridiplantae > Streptophyta > Magnoliopsida > Cucurbitales > Cucurbitaceae > Cucumis > Cucumis variabilis. The sequence continues at coordinate 2,949,657 of JBBPDI010000005.1, forward strand.
ATTTAAACGTTTAGATAGTTATTAGATTCGTTTTGAGGTTCAAATGACTAAATGAATACAAACTAAAAAGTTTTAGAACTAAAAAGTTTTAGAACTAAATTTGTTATTTGACATGTTTTCTATGATTGAAAATTCAAAACTTCAATATTTTGACCGAAAGTATCAACTTTAACTAATTGAACTTACATAGATTGGATGAAGTAAGTTTTTATATATCTAAATTTCTAAGTTCTAATGTCGTATTTGAGTAATCTTAATATATCCCTAAATTTTCAATTTTGTTTTTGACATCTTAATTTTGTCATTTTAGTAAGATGGTACGTATCATTTAAAGTTTATGTGGCAAATTGATTTTGGGCAAGTCAAAGTATTGGATCGTAAAGTAATCTGAAAAAAACTCAAAATTTAAAAGTTTATTTATTTATTAATAAAACACAGACTTATAAAGTATTTTTTTTGTCAAGAACGTAAATTTATTATATATAAACTTGAAAGTTTAAAATTTCATTATATAGCACATCAAAATTAATAATTGAAAAACTTATTATTAAGTATTTGTAAATGAAAAAGGTATCGTCTGCGATGATGAAGACTATACTCTTTTTGATTCTAGTTGTCTGTTAGGAGTTCGGAAAGCCAGAAATCCTAAATATGAGGGATTTGGATTCCTTGAAATAGAGAAGGGTGAGTAGCGCTTCCGCAAGGGCCTCTCCTCTCTCTAATCAAGATAAATGAGAAGGAGCAAAGCAGCTCGACCATAGAAAAGGAGAGCGGTTGGTCAAAGGAAAAATATATATTAAAAATTTTAAAGACTATTTTGTTGTTGTTGAAAATATATGAAATTGAGTAATTAAATAACTTGAATTAGACATTTGATAGTATAAACAATATCTCTCAGGTGTATGAGGTAGGTTGCCCTATGCATATACTTTGTGATGATGGCACATTTAATGTCATAATTAAAATGAGTCAAATGAGTTTAATGTTTGGAGGATGAAAGTTAGAAAGTTTTAATTTATTTGAGAGGTTATGAGAATCATATTAACTCCATTTTATTTCGATTCATATTTATTTATTTGTTTTTTTTAAAAATTAATTATTAACTAAAATAACAGGAGATTTATTTTTTAAATAAATAATTTTGTTATAGTTTGTAAATAATTTTAGTCATTTTTCTATTTACAGTTATCTCTGTTAAGTTAATATTTTTACAACTATGTAATTTTTGTTGGTGAAGGTTTTCAAGAATATTCATTACTTTCTATAAGATTCCTATGGTGTATTTCAAAATTGAAATTGGGATCTCATGATTCATATATTTGAAAAAAATGGATAAAGTTAAGAGACTATAACTTAAATTCTTCTTACTTTCAATGGGTAACAATTCTAAAGTTTCTCAATACACATTTGACCTAAATGAGAAATTTAAATTTAAGTTGGGAAGTTGATGAAGAGATATCATTTGTAATTAAAGTTTTGTTTTTTATTTGTGGTGGAATAATTTTGTAAACATTAGTCACATTCAAAAAAAAAAAAAGAAGAAAAAGAAAAAAGAAAAAATCTTAGTGGTTATACTTTTGATCAGATTTGTTCAATTTTAATCTCTTTATATTTAATAAATCTCAAATAAGAGATGTTTTCAAATATGACAAAATAAATCAAAATATTTACTAATACAACAAAATATCACTAATGTATGTTGATAGACACTAATAGAAACTATACTATCATCTATCACTGATAGATGCTGATATCAATTATCGATGGATTATGAAATTTTATTAAATTTGTATACTTTTAGCTGTTCTTTTTTATTTAAGATAGTTTTACAAATCTAATCACTCAAAGTTAATTTATAAATGTAATAATAATATACACAAAGATATGTTTTTAAAACTTATAATAAAAATGTTGGTAGATAACATTTTTTTTGACAAAACCAGCAATAAACTAACAACAAGACTACATTAAAACTTTCATAGTGTTTCAACTTCGAGACAGACGATTGTGCGACACTTATTCTAACTCGATGAACAAGTTAGCCGATCAAAATCCAAAAGTTGCGGACAAAGTTATTTGTCCACGTATAATGTAATCTTCCTTTGTGTTTTGGAAAATTTATTTATAAAACGTGAAAAAAAATACACATTAAAAATATAGTAACTAAAGCTAGACATTTAAAAGTATCGTAATTGAACAAATTAATTTAAAGTTTAGGATCAGAATACTATTAAAAAAAAAAAAAGAAGAAGAATATATGGAGTAGGTTTATGTACAAAATTGTTGTTGGTGGATGAGTTAATGAAATTAATGTGTGTGTGTAATATATACACTTGAGTTGCATTTATATTTTCATTTAAGGAGAAATAATGGGTTGAAGTCACTACATATTATATTTCTTTGGTAATGATTAATACTTTCATACTTTAGTTAGTGTCTTTTATAGTGAATAAATAATTTGAAAAAAAAGAAGAGAAATTCTTTATTTAGAAAAGAGAAGATTACAAGACAAGAGAACATGCAAGATTTGGTCAAAAGAACACATTCATTAACATTAATAAAAATGTATGAATGATTAATAAACAAAACAATTCTTGTTTCAAATTCTTTTTAAAAAAATCAATTTCCAAAATGGAAAATTAAAAACAAAATGATTATGAAAAATGAGGCTTATGATAGTTGATTGATTATAAAATATCACCAAAGAATGTCAAAACATTTTAAAAGTTTCTCACTAATTGTACTTAGGTAAATGTTTTAAACGAAAAATTATTAAAAATATTTATAAATATAGTTAAATGTTACTGTTTCATAATGATAAATGCATATAAACAATAAAATTTTGCTATATTTATAAATAATTTAGCTCATTTTACAATTTATAACACACACAATTTACAAGTTAAAAATCTCACACAATATTGAATAATGTTAATGGAACTAATAGTTCGAATGTAACTCAATCGATTAACACATTATAACTGACATCAAAAGTTTAGATCTATACTTACACCCATAGATCAAGTTGTTTAGGCTTTAAAATCTTCAACATCTACTCGATCAATGTCAACTAACTTAGATATATATTCTCGACTCGATAGAAACAATAAATAGAGGGATGGATGCACCGAATTTGTGTGCATCCGGTGGGGAATGAGGGTTGTGAGGTCAGCGAAGGGCGTGGGTGTGGATGTGGATGTGATGATTGAATTCACCTTCAAATGGCGCTTCGCCAATTCAATCCTTATTATTCCTTTTCTCTCAACTACTTTCTCTCTTTCTTTGTTTTTCTTTTTGGTTTCTTTCTTTTTAGTTTAAATTTTTCTTGGAAGACGTGTGGAGCAACAAGATTAGGTTTAAGATAATTAAAAGAAAAAGAATAACAAATTATCAAGCTTTTTAAATATATAAAAACATCATAAACAATACACGTATATGAAACTGATATAAATTTGTCACTGATAAAGATTATAAGAGTCTATCAACGTTTATAATATTTTTTTTGCTATTCTTATAAATAGTTTGGACTATTTCTGTAAATAGTTTGACATTTTTTTGTTTGTAATTTTTTTTTGAAATTCTATTCTAAATTTGTAATTTCCTTGTTCGTAACGAATTTGATTACATTTCAGTAAAAAAAAAGCAAGTTTTGAATCTTATGGTAGCAAAATTTTCTTAAACATAAGATCTTACTAAAATAATTCACATTGCTTTTAGAGATAATTAGGTTAATTTGTTCCTTTAAAGTTTGAGAATATTAAAATATCTTTAATTTGTAGAAGAACCCCATGTACGAATCTTGCTAATATAGAATTTGTACTATTCAACCTATTTAGTTATTTGTAGCTATATACGATTATGACTTTAAGGTTTAGAGAAATACATGTATGAATTTTCTAACCGTAGTGATATCGTTTGTTTCTAGAAAGAATTCTCTCTGGTCTCTAATAATATTATTTGCTATTTAACCATGAACAACGTTCGTAGTTAATACATTTTTAATGAACCACATGTATATCTCTACGACACTCTTCAATTCTTTATTTGTCAATATAACTTCGTTAACGAAGAAAATTATAATTGTTAAAATTCAGGTTATTATTCAAGGGATTTATCAAATATATATACAAAGATTGTTAGTATAAATTTATAGAAGGACAGGTGGACATAATTTTAAATTTATGCATAAATGATTATGTTTGATAAAAGGGATTTTCAATGCTCACATTGTTGGTAAGTAATAGTAACACTAACATTTTCTCTCATTTTGATATATGTTTCAATTGTTTACATATTAGTGGCAGTCAAAGGCTTATATATACACATATATATTTGATATAATTAGGATTCTAATTTTATTCAAACCTCTTGCTTAATTAATTTCTCCATTCTTTTTTTTTTGTAAGTCAATAACAATAAATTAAAATTTTGGATATAGTTCTAATATATTTTTATTCTTTTATACATGTTAAAATTTTTTCTACAAATTTTAAAATAAAATTATATATATCTACTTTTTTAGTCTAGCTAGCTAGACAATTACACCAATGCAATAAAGGCCAGATTTCAAAATTCAAAATTTATACTTTTGTAGTTAGATATGATCAGAGAATATTTATTTGGTGAGAGATACCCTATTCAATATAAAGAAAATTACTTTTAGAATAAATTTAAATATTTAGGGTTCAAATTAATTAAGAATGGGGAAAAGGTGGGATTGTAAAGTAGGAAGCTGCTTGAACTCTTTTCTTAAAGCTTTCCTTTTAGTAGGGAAAGGAAGAACCATGTGTAGAAGCTTTTCTTTTTCATCTTAAAGAAAACAATGGGAGAGTTGAGGATCACAATTCAAATTAAATAAAGATCATATACTATTTTTCTAAACTTAGTTATATAGAGGGAATTAGTAATTAACTCTTTGTGCATAGTTCAATTTAGTTACATGATATATATTTTGAACCATAAGGTAAGCATTTAACTCAAAAAGATAAAAAGGAAAATGAATTATTAACAAATACATATGTATTTAAGATGTTATACTAAAATCCCACACATATGTTCTTTGAAAAATTCAAATATTGGAGAATCAAGTGATGGTTGGGCCACTTAATTTCATCTAATTATTTTAAAAATGCTTTTCCATATTTATGCAATTCTATTGTGTTGTGTAACAAATACAACTTGAATCAGAACGAAAATCAGAATTAATATAATCTAGAGGCAGCGAACAAAATCAAAACTACAATTGGAACAATTGCAAAAGGACAAGAATAACATATTTCAAAATACAACAACGACAATGAACAAAATCTGCAAGCAAAACATAAACTCCTGAATGGTTGTGTCACTCAGTGTGGAAGTAGTTAGGAAATAATGTCATGATGCTCCTATAATAAAACAACTTGGATGTCTTCTTACTTCTTGATCAGATTGTATCGAAAGTCGTTCAAAATACTCACATCCTTCTCATTGTGCTCGAAAAATCAAAGAAAAACGAAAGAGATAATATATTTCAAAAAAAAAGTTTATGAAGTTCAAAGAACCAATGAGGTTAGCTCAAAAAAACCATCAACAAATTTCTTGTTTTTTGGTGTTAAATAACTACAAATGTTTTTGGTGTCATTTTCTCTTCCATTTGAAACTAAGGAATAGGTAAATATATTATAGATAAAATAAGTCAAGAAGATATATAAGCAAAATACAAATCAAAACGTGATTTATAAGATGGTTAACTTAAAATTAATTACTATTATTAGATCAATAGATAAACAACTATTTCTTATAGATAAAAAAAGAAAATGAAACTATTTACAAAATATAGTAAAAAAGAAAAAATTATTTACAAAATATAGTTAAAAAGAAGAAAAAACTTAAAACTTAAATAGAAAAAAGAGTTGAATGAATTTTGTTATATTTTATAAATTATTTTAATATTTTGCTATTTCTAAAAATGCTCCAATCAAAAATATATATTATGTATACATTATATTAGAAAATAAAGATCCCTATAAAAAAAAATAAAGATAACGCAATAATTCTTTACTAATATGTAAAGTAGTCAATCTTCCAAAAGTCATTTAATTAATTACTTTATTAAGAAATGTAACAAAGCTTTGCACATATATATTTTTAAATTCCTTAGTAGAGTTGTTAGGTGCTATCATTCAAATCATTATTTAAATAAAATTAAATTTTATAGAGAATTGATTTGACGTCACTTACAAACTTCAAAATTACAAAACGTCAAAATCTTAATTTTGTAAAGTGTCGATACAAATAGCGACAACATATCAATACGTGTAATGTTAAAAAAGTTTAAACTTGTAAATAAACATTATGTTTTTTGAATAAATTTAAATAAAGTATTATATAATTTATTATTTATTTTTGTTACTTTTTGTTTTTTTAGTGATATAGTGAAAAAAATATATTTATGATGTTAAGCTAAGCTCCTTATAAGGTTTACAAGTGATTTTGATATATGCCAAACAAGAAAGAAAATTAAACCATGATTGAAATCAATTATGAAAGCCACTAATTAGGTGCAATATATATATATAAAACGTAAGGAGAATAACTTTGTTCCAAAGGCAATGGAATGGTTGTGTGGTACCACAAATAAAAAAAAAAGTAAGGTTGTTAGATGCATTGCAATAGCATTCAATTGGCTCAAATAATAATATAATTGGTTCTTTGGTTGAAGATTGTTCCATTTCTCACTTTCAATGTGGTTTGAGGGTGTGGGACCTTACACCCTCAATTTACTTACCAACAAAACCCAATCAAAACACACAAACAATTATATGTATATAAATACATATATTATATAATGTTCTTTAGGTATTGTCTTGTGATGTTGCTATCTCATTTTCCCACTTTTTAATGCTATTGAGGAAGGGGACAAACATTGCTTTTCTTTTTCCTTATCTCAATTGTATTACAAAGAGAAAGGAAAATAAAAGTAGTAATGAAGTTTTTCTTTATTCTTTCTCTATATGTATTTGTTTACATGGAAAGCATTTTTGTAGTTTTTGAGTCCTAATGCATGAAGATATATCTTAGTTACATATGCGGTACAAATTAAAAGGATTGATATCGATAAATATAAAGAATATTAATGATTTTAAATATTGTAAACGTGTTGCTAGATTTTTTTTGTGAAATTATTGTTATGGATAGCATAGAAATGAAACTATTTGTAAAATATATCAAAAAGAAATTTAAATTAACTATAGAGAATTGGATGAATTTTGCTAGAATTTGTAAATAATTCCAGTACTTTGCAATTTTTTGAAAAATGTCACATTTTTTTTCTTCTTCCTCAAATCATCATCAATTTAATTTCTTTTTAGTTTTAAAAATAGTTCCAGTCATCAATTTAGTTTCTTTTAGTTTTAAAAATAGTTTGAGTCCCTCAATTCCTAGATTTATCTTTGAAATTTTAATAAATAACAGTTTTTGTCATGTATTTTATATAGTTTGTATAATTTTTAGCAATTTAGTTTGTATACATGTTGATGCAGGTATTTGTATGAAGCCTTATTAAATTGACTAAGCAAGTTATTAAGAGAACATCCATTAATCATTAAGCAGTAATAAAACAGTAACAAACTAAAATAGATTTTTTAGTTTTATATTAGAGACATTTTCAAATATAGCAAAATAAACTATAATATTTACAAAATATAACACTACAAAAAGAAAAAAAATGATCTACCATTACACCTCACTACAACTCAAACTGAAAGGAGAGAAAAAAAAAGAATGTCATAAATGTCAAAATTCGTGTTTCTGGTGGAAAAAACGTTGTTTTCGAATTTTACTATTTTGTGATAGTTATTTGTTATCATTTAAATGTAAAAACATTAAATAGATTAATCTATTTTATCAAAATAAAAATTTCTCCCACAATTTCACTCACAAGCATCTTAAACCAACACGAGACATAGAATTACTCCAAACTAAGCACACTTAATTTTGAAGTTTCTATGATTAAGGCACCGAAAAGGAAGGTGCACATGTTGGTATAAGTATTAACTTTTAATTCTTTTAAGTCTTTCTTAACATTACTTTAATGTCCTCAAGATTTCTTTTATTCAGTTGTGGTACCGGTTTATTTATGTCTCCCTTCTAATCTCGGGTGTTATAAAATCGCTTCTCTAACATCTAGCCGTTGGTCATTCCTCAGACGTCTGTCATCGATATTTCGCTCGTCGTCTGTCAGCGACATTCTATCAATAATAAACACTGCGATAGACTATATTAAAAAAATTTAAAATTTTGGTACATTTTGTAAACGTGTTTACTAGTTTTTATCGTGTACAATCATTTTTCTTAACAATGTGTAGAGTACTAAAAGATTTAAACTTCCATACTTGGTGACACAACACATATCAAATCAATAGTTAAATCAAGAATTATAATGAAAGGCCACTATTATATTTTTGTTGGACGTGAAATTGGAGCTGCATGATATATATGTAAAAAGTTAAGAAAATAGATCAAACTTATTTTTATAAGTCTAAACTATTCATTGATTTAATCAAATCTAATCAAGCGTGGGAAAGATAGTATAGGATAAGAAAAAAATCCATCTCATCTTAATTCTAAGAGAAAGAAGGTGAATTTTAGATTATTATCCTTATAAATACATCATTATAGCTAAACTTAAATTATACTGTTAAATTTTCATTATTTTCTTACCTCTTTCATTTTCTAACTTAAACATAAAAAAAAAAAGTTTGAATTTAGGCTCAAATAAGACCAACCAATAATTGATCATTCCCACCAGATAATTCTGATTTGTGTAATAGAATAAATAACTCATCTCATTTTAATTCTACGAGGAAAATAAAAATTCCAAATCATTCTCCGTAGAAATATATGAGCAAATTTCTAACTTCTATTTAATTTTAAAGATTTTCACCTCTGACTTTGGAATAATCCAAATTATATTTTTCTTGTTTTTGCAAAAGAAGTCATATAATCTTTCAAATTACAAATTTATCGTTGGTATTACATGATGATAAATTATATTTTGTCTTGTCGACAACAAAAAAAGCTAGGTGCACACACACAACCCCCATCTTATAAAAGGGTAACATTATCTATTAGTACTAACAAACTTTTTATGAAATACTTTGGAATCAAATATGAGACGTGCAATACAAGGTACTATATAGAACAACATTAGGGGAAAACTTCAAACAATAATAATATAATAAAAAAGAAAAAGAAAAGTGAGGAAAAATCAAAAGATAGGAGCCACAAATTAATAGTTATGCAAAGGCACAATTCCACTAACACCACCAAAAAGGAATTAGATCAAATACTTGGAATTGCAATCTGATTAGGACCCAACCAAAAACCTTACCTTACCTCATTTTCCATATCAATTACACTCTCAATTATTGCTCTCTCTCTCATGAAAAACATTAGGGTTTTGTATTATTGTATTATGTAATGATTTAGTTCATATGAGATTCAAAATTTGTAACAAATTTTTAAAGGTATTGTTAACCACTTATAGAGTGTTTGGCATACGTAATAGGTAATTATTATAGTCGGTAGGTTATGATAAATTGTGTTATTATAGTTTGTGTTTGATGTGTTGATTATTTTAGTCTATGTTATAATAGTTTGTGTTTTAAGCGTACATTCTTATAGTCAAGATTATAACATTATATTTGAGTCATTTTAGGATGTATATGATTTTTCTTATTATCATACATTTTCATTTTTTTTTGTAAGCTTTTATTTATTATTACTATTATTTTGAAAAATAATCAAAATTTACTCTAAACTTATCTAGTTAATTTGTTTGATAATTTGATATTTCAATTTTACTAGGTTTTGAAATAAAATTTCACAGGTTTTGTGATTACTCTAACTAGATCATAGTTTTTGTTTTTTATCATAACATGCTAACTTCAAATTGAAAAAAACTAATATTTTAATATTGAATTTAATTATTGGAAAATTATAATTTCTTTTATCAAGTTACATTTGAGGAATAAAAAAAATCATAAAGTTTGAAATTTATTTTTTCAATTATTTCTTATATATATTTTAGTACAAAAAAAAAAAAGCAGGCCTGTGAAGTTTATTTAGCACTATGTATAACATGCTATCACTATCTCCTAAAATGAAGGAAACTTTAATTAAAAAAAAGAAGAAAGAATTTAAAAATGATAATCTAATCATAATAATAATTAAAAAAACTAAAAAAAAGGAGTACGAGAAATTATTGTTTTAAAAAAATATTATTATAATTAAACTAAGACGTATTTGAAATGATTTATAAAAAATATTTTCAAAATTTTATTTTTATTTAAAAACTTTTAATAAAAATTTCTTACAATAAAAACACAAATGTATTTGATAACTCTTTTTTAGAAGTATTGTTATATAGTTTGTTTGGTTTTTTTTTATATACTAAAATTATTTCTATTAAAATATTTCAAAGTTGACAAGTGATGGTTGTTAGACGTTCACCGATGGAATCATCGAAAACGGTGGCTGAAGATTGGTCGACTATGGTCATTGAAGGTGGTGTCAAAAGGTTGGTTAACATAAACTTTTTCAAATCTTGAAATAAACACCACGGATCATGGTGAAAGAATAATTAGGGCATGTGTTATTTGAAATTCTAATCTAACTTCCATTTAAAACTAAACTTAATCTCAAACAAGGAGCTTGCTATTATAGTCCACTCCAATCTTGAATCCAAATATGCCCTTAAGTACCAGGAGTGAAAACTTTATTTATATTCTCTTCGTTTAGAAAATTACTTATTAGATGCTTTCTGAGTTGCATTCATTTTTGTGTGCACTATGATAGCTTTCATTGGGTAAAAGAATGTTTTTTTTTTTTTATTTTTTTTTTATTTTTTTACTTTGTGTGTTAAAAAGGAAAGAACAAAACTGCACCTAATAATTGCCATTTCTTGTATATATGTAGATCAATTTTCTTGGACTACCTTATGTGTTTTTAAATTAAAAGGAGTGTAAGTCCTTATTTATTAGAATGAGATTTTCATTATGATATGTGCTAAGTCCTTAAAAAAAATCATAATATCTAAGAGATTAAATCATCATGTATTTTAAAAATGAAGATAGAAGTTTTCACCATTCTAATTTCAGGTGTCAAAAATAGATCACTAGCCATTAATATGATTCATATTTGATTCTTAGTCTATAGATTTTTAATTAGTTTTATTTACCGAGAGTTTCTACTTTGTATGAACAAGAAACATAAGACCACACATATATATATATGAACAAGAGACATAAGACCACACATATATTAAATTTTTTGTTTCGATTAAACCATCAACTTTTTAAATTAAGAAATAGTATCTTATTTATTAAACAATTTTTAAATAGATAGAAAAGATTATACTTTTTTCTTGAGTCACTTTAGCACTTCTTTGTGAAATATAAATTGGGAAATTGATTGAAGTATAGACAACTATATGTTATGGATTGTGACAATTATGTTTTATATCATTGATCTTTTGGAGTCCATTTAAGAAAAATCTTATGATTTTTTTGATAGCTCAATATATGAGCTTATTCTATAAATAATATGAAACATAAATAGTCATGTGAGCTTACCAATAATCTGCCTCATAGTGTAGAAGAAAACCCTCCCACTATGATGGCAATACTAAGTTGAACAATAATTGAGAAATTGTTGATATAACTAGAAATTTGAAGAAAAAATTACAGTTCACGACAAAAAAAAAATCTACAATTTTAATTTAGTTATTTACCAATAATCCTAAAGATTTTCTTCTCTAATCTCAATTACAACAAAGACACTTTTTCAAAATATCTATACTATTAATTTACACTTTTTTTTCACTATCGATGAAAAAAAAATACAAAAGAAAGTTGAACAATACACGTCAGTCTTGCTAACTTAAAAAGTTTTTAATTGAAACGGTTTAAAATTAAAGTCCATCATGCCACTATTATGGTGCCTAATTAGAGTTTGTTACTTCCTTTGACATTTTTCATATAGTACAATTATTTTTATAATATTTTGTCACAATATCACGTATAAATTAATAGAAAACTATGTGAGAAGAGTAAAACACACTAATTCTTTTAGGATGTTTTTCGCTAAGCAGAAAGTTGTAAACTTTACTTTTTCTTTTAGCTAAACGAGTTTATAGGTCCTATTGTTAAAATATAAATTTCATATTAATTGCTTAAATATGTCTAAACAAGTTAGAAGTTCTTTTTCAATGGATAAATTTGTTTGTAATAGTTCGATTCGTTTTATTAATTATTTCTACTTTACTGTTTGTTGTTTCCTCTTTTTCAATAAATAAACACAAAACAATGATTCGTAACAATTCTTTTCCTTTTTTTGTTCTT
>JBBPDI010000005.1:3040350-3057390 GCA_037974545.1 Cucumis variabilis
CGAGTGCCAAACGTATATCCAGTGAAGTCCATGAAAAAAGGTTATTTGTACAAATTAAAGTACAAATACTCTAGAATCTTGCCTTTTGCTCTCAAATCTGATTTAAATGCTTACAATTGATGTCTATTTGTTGTTCTTTGTGCATGTCCACTCGAGAAAATAAGCAAACGAATGAAATTGGCAACTGTTAATCCAAGGATGGATTTGTTTTATAGAAACTTCTCTCTTTAGTATATGTGTATACATGTAGAATATAAAAATAAATGATTTTCTGTTTCCATTTTTTTTAATGGTTATTTGGTTATGTTCGTAGTTTGAATTGTGCTTCCAAATTATGAAATTTTGAGGTTGATGATTTCATGTTTGAATATTCATTGCCTAATTAGATAGCTTGAATGAATAGCCAATTTTTTTTCCTCAAAGGTCTCCATAATCTGATAGTTATTTCAGGAGAAGGTTTTGTTAGAGAGTTATAGTGATTTGAACTATACAAGTTGATGTGTTGCTGTTGTTTTGATTTCTCTTTTTATCTCTTTATAGCTTTGCAAACATTTTACATGGGTGGGGGAGAGGATGTGTACAATATTGGATTTTATTGGAATATTTCTTCCATATCTTTTTAGGCTTTTCGTACCATGGCGACTGCTTGCAGTTCTAGGTAAGGAAAAAATGAAGGAAAGTTAATTCAATTTCATTCACGCACAAGGCCAGAAATATTTCTTCCTTGACTTTTGTTCAAACTAATGTCTCCAACCTCTCTTATTTCCATTCTCATCTCGCTTGTAGGTTTTCATTTGTGTCGAAGCCGATTGTCCATGAATGAAGCATTATGGTGTGCTTGAAGCGTAATGGTACGTCTCTGAAATTCCAGCACTCATAATATATTTCCCTGATTGATATGATAACTATGGAGTAACACATATAGAGTCTTGAACAATAGGTTATGTGGATATACCAACTTCAAGAAAATGTGTTCTTGAAATGTGAAACAATTTTAATGTAAATACTAAGAAACTTACCATGAAATGCATAGAAATGACATTTAGGTATTTTAAGGTTTACTTTCAAGAAAATGTGTTTTATTTGTGTTGTGCTATATAGCTTACTGGTCCGCTTGATACCAACTACCAAACCAAAGAAAAGAAAAGAACTAAACATCCATGTAGTACATATCTATATCTATGTAAAGTTAAGAAAGTCGTAGATTTAATGCCTTGGTTGCGTAAGAGTTATGGAAGGAGGAATGAAAATCAAATGGCTGTTTTAAGTTGATTCTAGCCAGCCCCCATTTTTATATTTGGCACAAAATTTTTGTTTCATGCCTTGATTATTGCAGAACTTCATGATCTAAAAAGAGAAGAAATATTGGGAGAGGCCAAGGTACTGCAATTGCCGTATGTACTCTATTGTTGTCAGTAGTTCTATATTTTAAGGTTGTACTGATATCTTTTCACTTATAGTTAGATTGTTTTAGATTATCATCATTGCCATATGTGAATATAAATTTTTGTGATTTGACTGAAATTCCCATTCAAAGTATCATAATCTCTCTTATTTAGTGCATTAAAGTTCATAAGATGTCACATTTTTTTTCCAAAGCTGCGTTGTTAGAATTCTAAAGATTAAATGGTTTGTTTTGATATTGTTTGTAGAATGATTGAAGTCATATCGGGTTGAAAGCTAAGTGATCGTGTAGACACAACCAGGCGATCGTTGAAGGTTGAAGACTGAGAAGGCGTTCAAGATTTCTTATTTAAGTCTTGTACTAGGATCTTGTTTCATGTACTCTTGTAAAATATATACATAAACACAATATTAAGATTTCATTTTGTGTCTACACATGTAAATGACAAATATTATAGTTTCTAAATGAATATTAATTTTATTGATTTGTTGGCGTAAAGAAAAAAAATTATCTACACGAACCAATGTCGATTTATAAAAAATGGACAATAATGCAACAATTAAATAAAAATAAATTTGTAATAATGGAATAAAAACCTAGGCTTTAATGTCGTTTTTAAACTGACATTGTTGGCCTCTTTGATGTCGATTTTAAGGCCAATCGACACTAAAGGTCTTCAATAACACTATAAAAAATGTCGGTTTAAAAATGACATTAATGGCCATTAATGTCATTTCTAAACTGACATTAATGAGGCCTTTGATGTCGTTTTTAAACTGACATCAAAGAAAAAACGACATTAAAGGGCTTTAATAACGCTAGCATAGATGTCGGTTGCCAACCGACACTAAAGGCCATTAATGTCTGTTTTAAACCGATATTAAAGGCCAAATTTATTCTAGTGTGTGTTGACTCTATTGGATAAATTTTATGAAATATTAAAGAAGAATTTGCTCACTGGAAACATCAACATCGTAATCGAACATGAGGCCTCCGATGGTAGCCATTATACAAGAAATGATGACAATGGGAGTGATTTTGGCTTCAAACTTGACTTCTTCGGTGGGCATCATGGAGAATTCCTCCAATAGGCATGGTTGTCAAGTAAAATAGAAAAAAATTGGTTATTGTTCGATTATGTAAATGTTTCTAAACCTTTATCAACAAAGCTCGAAGCTCAAGAAACAGATTCCAAAAGGAATGGGGAAAAAAGCTAACCCTAACCATCAATTGCAATCTATGAGAAAGAAATTGAATAGAAAATCAACCTAATCCAAAATGAAATTGAATAGAAAACCAAATGAAATTAAACAAATTCCAAGAATAAAAAAGGAAGAAAAAAGAGAAGAGAAACAAACGTGGATGAAGAAGACGAAAAAGATGGGAGAAATCAGGCATGCAGGGAGATTCGGGCCGTGGCGAGATTCGAGATTCTTGCAATGGTAGGAGAACAAATGTTCGTCAAAGCTTGGGCGTGGTGGACGAGCCGTTAGATGCTTGATCATGGTGGGTGTGGTGGATGATCGTCTGGAGCTTTTGGTGAAGACAATGAAGAAGGTGTCGAAGCTTGGGAACCTAATGTACCTATAGACCATGGATTCCAACAATCCGAGATTAACTGGCTAAACTCTTTTAGACCAAACTAATCAACATTCGTTAACTAACGGGTCATTTCACTAAAGTCTCATAGTTGCATTTTCCTCACTATAGATATATTAATGTCCATTTGATTTAACCATGATCAGTAAGTTAATCTTTCACAGGTTGTCCATAACTTCGCTAGTCAAATTACTGTTTTACCTTCGAGACTACATCTTGCTCCAAAAGTCCCACTGATTCACTATTGAACAATTATTTTAAGGTCCAACCTATAAACCGAATCCCTCTCGAGGAAATAAGATGGTAGGGCCCCTTATTTAATACTTGGATTCAGTCCTTAAGGAAATAACCTATCTACTAACCCTAAAGCAGTTAGGAAAGAATTTTGTCTTGCACCCAATTTCTCTAGCTATCTACCCGATCTTATCCCTAAAATGTGAGACTTTTTGGCCTATCGTTGATGAGCTACCCTCACCTATGCAGACCTAAGGATAATCTCATGTGAACAGGAATTCATAGTTAGCTCATAATTAAGATAAAGTTACTTAGGTTATCAATAATCGAAATAGTCAGTTTTAAACAGTGAACGACATTATATCGTAAAAGCGATTGTTTCATGGTTCAATCTTACGTAAATTCTTTACATGGGATGTCTCCACTTTCATGTCCCTGCATATAGAGTTTAGGATCACATCGTTTATACTAACTACAAAGCTAACCGCATCCATAGTGTCCCCAAAATAAGGTGTCCAACCTTATTCGTATACTGTAGAATATTTAGGCTATATACTCGAACTTGATCAATTTTATATCTCTACATATAGTTCAAGTATACTTAAAATAGCCTTGGGACCTTAGTTTGTTGGATTTAAGATTATACATTTTTAGTTTCACTCAATGATGACTTTATTGAATAGAAGATTATTACAAACTACGAGTTTTAGGACATAAAATCCAACAAGAATAACAACTTTCTTAAAATATTTATGATCATACGACTGGGAAAGCAGTGGTAACTGGATGGAGTCCTGATCCTCATATTGTTGTTCCTAAGGTTGGAAACACTTCTAAGTGGAAGTCGAATGGATTGATGCTAAAGGCAGACCATCCCTTGGAATTTCTCGTGCTATTAATGTTATCTTTAACCATGTGGACATAAATATCTTTCATCTTAGTAACACGTGTTTCTACAAAGGATGCTTGGAACTTTTTGGTTGTTGTTCATGATGCCACATCGAGAGTCGAGATATCTAGACTTCAGTTGTTGACCACTAAGTTTAAAAGATAATGCTTGAAGATGAAACAATTGCTGAAGTTAATGTTCATTTACTTGACATTGCAAGTGAGTCTTTTGCCTTAAGTCTTTTGCCTTAAGTGAGAAGATTTTGAAAGAGAAATTGGTTAGAAAAGTTCTTAGATTTTTGTCTAAAAGATTTTATATAAAAGTAATTGTTATAGAAGAAGCTCAAATTATTACCAACATGAAAGTTGATGACTCGTGGGATCTCTACTTACTTTTGAGATGACTTTTGATTGAAAACATGTCAAGATCTTACAAGAAAAATTGTCTACCGTGCAGTTGTGTATATCAAAAAATGAGGGAGAAAAATAACTGTCACAAAATGTAAAATTTCGCGTTTTTGGCGGGAAAAGACAGAAATTTTTCGTATAACACTTTAGCATAGCAGATTATAACAGTAAAGAAATAAAGAGCTTGCCTGCTTAAAAATTGTAGATTTTTCAGACTCTCTATCACTGAAACAATTGGCAAAATCTCAGGTTATTCGCATAGTCAAAGAAAAAATAGATGTTTAAAAAACATAACATAAAATTCTTGTATGCATTGCACTAAGTTGTCTATTTGCTGCAATGCTGTAAGGTTGTACACAACAATGAGTTCTAAGCCTGCACAGAAAACCAAAAACACATCATTTTAGAAAATCTCCAAGGGCATACCTCATCCAGAGTCATGAAACCTTTGATTTGTTGCTCCACTATTTCCATAGTGCTCCACTATTTCAATCTTTGATGTACAATATTGAAATATACCAAACAAAGTGTTAATGTTCAACAAAAAGAAGTAACGAAATGCACTAGCTTCATCAAACTAAGCGTGAGGTACACACTAGAGTTAATAAACCGAACATTTTACATACCAGAAGGTGAGAAACAAAGACTATTAACAGCAGAGCCATGATAAGAAATATAAAGAAAACAACTAACAACTTCGCCCAATTACTAATAACTTCGACCACCAAGCCACCATGATAAGAAATATAAAGAAAACAACTAATAACTTCAGCCACCAAGCCACTATAGACATATATAAACCTCACCTTCCAGCATTCACCTGTTGGTTTTGAATGTAAGAAGTAAAAGAACCATTAGAAGTTCTTAAAATGAGGTTAAACAATATAAACAAAACAACTAATAACTTCGCCCAATTACTTACATTGAAACAATTCGTTCTCAAACCTCAAGTCACCAATATCTACTTGTCATTACTAATCATTCTAATAAAACATACAGAAATATCCAGATAAGCCTATGAACTCTATATTATAAAAATGGCAAGATAGTAGCTAGCCAATAGCTGGTGCATGGACAACGCAGCCATTCCCGTTTGAGCACTCCACGTATCACAAAGCTGAAAGTTATTGCATAAAAATAATGGTCAACTGATAAAATCTTGATTTTCGATTCAATAAACAGGAGATAATTTGTTACTCTTACTTATCATACAGTTGAAAGTTTTTGCATTGGTTGCAAATCCAACAATTTCTAGATATCATCAAAATACCACAGTGACTGCATGTGTGCTGTAATTACATTAAAACCTAATAATTGGAGTTGGGTATTCTAATTACATCCATAATTAAAATCAGAAGCGAAAAGGGAAAAAAATGAAAACCTTCATATCGAAATCGGCTATGAGTGAGCACTGGATCATATGTCATTGAGATGTGTGTCGAATTGCGCTAGGCAATTACTGCGAGTCGTATGCCCAAACTATTCTTGGGTTCCTTCAACACTGACTCAAAACCTGGGTGATAATGAAGCCTTCCTAAGAGAAAATATAAATGCACATATGTTCATATCCATTTAATTCTTAGTTAGAAACATGTTTACAAATGCGATATGAGAATTATAAAATTACCTTCATGCTCCTTTAGTCTGCTGCAAAATAAGGGTCTTCAATATTCACAAAATAAGGTCTTCAGCATTCACAATATAAGGTCTTCAACCTTCACATGTGTCTGTGTTCCACAAAAGTATAGCAACAAAAATACTTTCAAAAAAGTTTAAGACAAATTTAATGCTAAGCACGATATACGTGCTTAGATACAAACTCCGCCCATTCAGATCGAACTTCATAGATATCACTTTGAGCGTACGTATTTGGTAAACATTTCATCTATACATAATAAAGTGGTTGTAAATTAGACAAATTCAAAATAACTGACATGATGATAGTTTTAAAACTTGTATCGTTACGATATCTATAACAGAAGTGCTCCTTGACAAAATTAGGTCAAGCATGAACCGCATGATGTAATACCTGCATTCGACAACCCCAGCTTGCTTAGGACACTGTGTATGCACATAAACAATAAAAAAAAATGTATGTTAAAGCTAATAATTAATATAAAACTATCCTTGTGGAGAAATTCAAATACCTTTACAACCCTCCAGTTTAGTTTCTTTTTATTCGACATATTGAAAGGCCTACAAAATGTTTGAAGATTGTTACGTACACAAATGGTGTTGCATGCAGAAAAAGTAAATGAACTATTTAAGTAATTACGACATACATTTCAAGTACATCAAACATGTCTTTTCAATTCTATTCTTCAACGGGTCTACCCAGAATGCAAGACCCTTCATGTTATTCACAACGACCAAAGTCCAATGATTACTAAGTATATGTTTGAAATAGTAAGACTAGATATTAAAATACTGCATTTGAAAAATGAATGACAATGAAGAGATCATGCACATACCCGGAATTGTAAGGAAATATTATTAGTTGGTCATATTCTGCATCAAGCAATCTTGCATTCAACCACTGTGCGCACAATTCTTTATACCTCGAGAAACTAACAGATCAAGCATCTAAAAACTTGTATAAACTCAAAGTTTTTCCTGAATCCATAATTGTGTGTAGGTACCTACAAGTGCACATGTGATCAATGAAGCGAAATCAAATAAGAATTTATGTTTCTTTAATGAACACTAAGCATGGTAAGAACATATTTTACATCATGTACGCATCGAGGCATGATGTACATGTCGGCTACATTGAGGAGAACTCTCTTAGGGACTCAATCATTATGCAGTATTTCCTTCTCACACCTAATACCTCAACAGGTATTGTAATTTGAATCGATGACCCCATGTGCTCCACTAGCCTTACCAAACATCAAAGTGTCACTGGACAATGTTGATCTATTGCGCTTGATACTATGGCAGGATCCTTACTCGAACCTGTAGTATAGTTCTACCTCAAAGATTACAATTATGATTAGCACATATTGATTTTAATGGAATAAGAATGCAAGAAGTCACATTACCTTGCCATTCCCAGTAAGGACAAGATGTCGTGGCCATAGCAAGTGTAAACCCATCTCCTGTGACATTTTCTTCAGTTCTTTCTTGTTTGGGATGGGAATCACACATTTCCGATCCAATACAACATCTACATACACGTTCATGTTGTCTACGTCAACTTCTGATTCAAACATTGTCCTGTGGGCAACGATATTATCTTGCGTTTCGAATGCCAATATGCACGGGGTTCCAACCTACGTAGAAGTATTTGTTAAGTATGTGTATGTACACGTAGACATATTAAACAAGCACACAACCATTTGGATTCATGAATAGTGATGAAAACTAACCTTAATTTTATTTGAAGTCAAATCTGGTACAATCTCTTCTTCCTTGTATACAGTCACCTATAGGAAAAAAGGCACAGTCAAGTCATTATACAAACCGAGCTTGTTACATTAGGGATTCATGGTTGAAAAATATAAACCTCCATTTCTTCCTTCACTTCTGCCTCGTTAGCTGCGTCTATCTCTGGTTTTGAATCATTAGGTACATTTTGAATCCCATTATCTGAAGCCTCCGTCATGGATGGTGTTTTTGTTGAACTCATACTCCGTGCTTCTTCTTCCCCTCCTGTTGAACCCTTACCTTTTTTCACTTATAGTAGCTCAGCTTTCAACTCCTTTATTCGTTTTGCCATTTCATCACGTTCTTCAAAAACTATCTTATCATCATCATTATGCTTCGATCTAGATTCTATCGGCATATGAAAATACCTTTTCTTCGTGACATATTTTTCTACTCCTCGACTATTCCTGGCCGATCTTTAGAACCCTATGCTTGGGTTAGTATATCGTGAACACCTGATAAATTACACTTCTTCTGTGTGCCAATTAATAGTTTGCCCTACCAAAGTAATACAAATAGAAATTATTAGTATAACAATGATGTAGGCAAACAAAAAATTAAAGGTGTTTACTTACGATTAGATTGACTACATCCTTGGTCTCTTCGTCACGAACTTCTCCCTTGCGATCCAAACGTTCATGCATCCACACCAGTGATCGATCAATTTCTTTAGAAGAAGAAGACGCGTGCTATGTAAAGAAAATCAATTATAAGGATACATGTGTAGTAGGTGGATACTCAGTTATGATAAAAATCGTGACTTACCAACTCCTTAACCAAATTTTCATAACCCTTTCTGGATATCCTATGGTTGTATTTATTTTGCTTCCTTTTCTGTTTTCCTTCCTCACTCTTTTTCTGTACAAGAATATCATGTAAACACGACTTTAATAAATACTTAGATATTGAAATAAAGATAAAGAAAAAAAGTTACAGATTCAATTTAATCTTTAAAGTTATGTCCTAGGAAAATTTATATTCATACTTACTTCAAAATCATCCCTCAATCGTGAAGCCACAAACTTAACCCAATGATGTTGATTGATGAAGGAGTACTCATTTAGGGGATGCCTTAACTTCATTGCATCGTCCTTAAATGGCATAATGTAAGTTGTCAATCTGGACTTAAACCTATAAAAGTAGACTCCCGCATTCTAAAGGACATTTTTCTTTGACTTCGGATCGATAACGAAACTAGCTTACAAAAACAAAAATCACATCCTAAATATTCAGCTTCATAAACAGGAAATTTTATTAGACTTCAAATGACTTAGAAGGATTGTTACCTCAATTAATTCAAGTATCTTGTCCTTCGTCTCTTTAGGCACCGCATGCCAACTTGTGTATGTTATTGGAACGTGAAATCTTACCGTAGTTCCTATGAAACTTTTTAGTTTCATTGCATTCTGACCAATCAATTGACCCAGTTCATTGTAGTCAACCACTAATTTGCAGCCCTCGCTACTAATTCGTGTAATCTCTTTCATTTCGGTAGGGCCACGTGTTCTCTTAGGCTACCACTCTCCCCTACATCATATGGTGTGGTAGGATGATTGCATGCCTTATGGTCGTCACCTAAATTGACCATATCTGCAAATCTAATTTCAATGATAACACAAGAAACACAACAGTCAGTAAAAAAGCATATGTAATTATAAGAAAGAAATATAAACATAATTTTATAATTGTCAATCAACTGTCATTTCTCAAATAAATGAATAATATCTAGTACATAATAATTATAAAGTTGGAAACAAAAAATAGTTGAACATGAAATGAAAGCTTGATAACGGTAGATTCCGAAGTAGTCGTATCTTATAATGACATTGTCCTACAAAGAAAAAAAACCATGGTAGTTAACTATATGAAATGAATATCTAACACAAACAAAGAACATAAACTCAAGTACAACATTCATTAATAGTCTTATTTTACTTACTTTTGAAAGTTAAGGGGTAACCCATGTGCCTTCACAGTCAGGTCTAGCGTATGATTCGTCCATTTCATCAGTATCACTTGTTGTTGTCCATTTCAAAACTGGTGGATAGTGAGACAATATGTCTCCTACGTCATCATCAGCACATTTGTAAGGAAATTCTTTCTGTGGTGGCATAACAACAACGGACCATCGTGCATCAACAGGATCACATTGTTAGAATACTTGTCTCCCGTGTGTAGCAAGAATGAATGAATATGAAGTATGTCTGATTCGGCTAAGGTCAACCAGTGTGTAATTAAAATCGTCCATTCAAACACCAGTCTTATTTTCAACCCAATTGTATTTGAAAAGTACAATATTAAATGTATTGTAGTTGACTTTCTAAATCTCTTGAATCGTCCCATAGAAAGACATGTCACCAACAATCGGATTTTTGTCCTTCGCACTAGACACTTGCATTGACGTTGCGACTAACATAATCCCACTGTTTTGAACAGTTCGATGGTCATCACGCAACTTTGTGTGGTAAGAAGTTTCATTAATCATCTACCCCTCATATGTCATTAAGCTTGGGTGGGGCCCATATGCAAGCCAACGTACTGTGTTTGAAACAACTTTTCCTTCCTGTAATTCACTCATAACCTATTGAAGAGAATAGTCAATCATTCTAGTTGTTCATCTGTAAGAAGAAAACATAAATGCAATTAGATATTTCAGTTACCTGATCTCGTATTCATGCACCGAAGGATCGATTATGTTCAAGTTGTAGCCACTTTTCCTTTTTTGCTCTTCTTTGGTTTTCCATTTTCAATTGGTTCAAATGTCATCTACAAAATATGGCATACATTAACTTTATACCTTGTCAGGGTTAAATTAAGAGCGGCGTACAATCAGAAGAACGCTTAATCTATGTATGGTCGAACTTCTTTAGTGTTTTGTAAAACATGAAGATGTGCTTCCTTCAATTGTTGCACATTGGGATGAACATACGATCCTGCTGATATTGGTCTATAGCTATGTCTGTTTTCCATTTAATTGAGTGACCCAAGTCTAAGAGGATCTAATCCAGAAAGAAACTTCGAACAGAATTCAACAGCCTCCTCACATATTTGTGCTTTTAAAATGCATCTTTCAAGTCGAATTCTATTACGAATATAACTTTTCAAGACTTTTATGCATCGTTCAAATGGATACATCCACCTCAAATATACAGGTCCACAGAGCTTTACTTCTCTCACGAGATGAACGACAAGATGAACCATAATTGTCAAGAAGAAGGGTGAAAAATACTTCTCAAGATTGCATAAAGTCAAAACTATGTCTTCTTGCACTGCATCAAGCTCTGGCACAGAAAAACTTTTAGCATGTATCACATTGAAGAAGAAGCACAATCTACTGATAGTGTACCTCACATTCTTCGATAGGACTGAGTGTATTGTAATTGGAAGGAATTGTTGCATTAAAACATGACAATCATGTGATTTAAGGCCGATCAATTTTAAGTCATCCAGAGAGACATGACTTCTAATATTTGATGAATACCGTTTGGGAACTTTAACTTCAGACAAAGTCTTACAAAACTGATACTTCTTATGCTGCAGGAATGTAAGCTCTATTACTTGTAAATGTTGGTGCCAATTTTGGTCTAATTTTTATTTCAACTAAATCAAGTATAGTATTTATCCCATCTTTACTTTTTCCTGGTATATCAAGCAAAGTGCCTACTATGTTCATGCATACATTCTTTTCAATATGCATTACGTCTAGATAGTAACGTACATGAAAGTATTTCCAATACGGTAGTTCAAAAAATTCTGATATTCTTTTCCAATAGTCATTGCTATCTTCATTATGCAATTTCTTACCACACTTCTTCCCACATGAAAATACCATGTCTTTCAATTTTAAGTACATGGTCTCTCCTGACAGGGGCTGTGGAGGACTTCCATGCTCCTCCTTACCATCAATTTGTTTTTTGTATTCGATATGGATGATGTCTTGACAAATACTTTCTGTCCCATGTATGAGTTTTTTTCCTATGTAGTAGTCTTATTGAAGTAGTCTCCTCTCCACATATTGGACAAGCCTTATATCCTTTCACACTACAACCGCACAGATTACCGTATGCTAGAAAATCATTGATCGTCCACAATAAGACAACCCACAATGTGAAATATTCTTCTTTATATGAATCAAAACACTGAACTCTATCTTTCAACAACATTTTAAGGTCTTCAATTAAAGGTGCTAAGTACGTGTTGATACAGTATCCCTGTTGCTTTGGACCTGATATTATCATTGTCAACATCAAATACTTCCTTCGCATACACAACCATGGTGGAAGGTTGTATAATGTAGTAATAACAGGTGAACAACTGTAGGTTGTCGATAGATCTCCAAATGGGTTAATTCCATCAGTGGACAAACCCAAATGGAGATTTCTTGGTTTTGACCCGAAGGTTGACCACATGTGATCAATCAACCTCCACGATGGAGTGTCAGCCGGGTGTCTCAAAATACCATCAACTTTTCTATTCATCGCATGCCAACGCAAGTTCTTAGTATTCTCAAATCTTTTGAACATTCTTACAAATCTTGGAACTATTGAGAAGTACTACATCTGCTTGGCAGCCACTCCACTTTTTTCATTGTTTGAGTTTTTAGCAATCTTCCACCTTGACAAACAAAACTTAAGGAAATCAATGAGTAATTACATAGTACAGTACACAGATTTCATATACAAAACTTGGGAATTTCTTAACCCTTTGCTTAATTAACGTTTTATACTTTGCTTTTATAAATTTGATGTAAACTAATATGTGTCTATTTAGCATGGAACAAGTTGTAGGTGAATATAGTTTTTGAGTATAGGTGAAAAAGACTACTTTGACAATTCAAACACTTCCTGTGCAACAATTTATAAAGTTGTATTTGAAAATTATAAAACTAATTCAAATGAAAATTACACTTTTGTAAAAATTACAACAACCCAGAAAATCATCAACAACATTATAGAAACAATTACATAAACAGAAATTACAGCAACCCATCACCAACCCATAAATTGAAATCCACAGCTACTACAAAGTCATACGAATTCATTTTACCCATTTCACCCAATACAGAAAGTAAATGTACATTTCACCCTAACTAAACAAACAATACAGAAACTAAATGTACAATTAACCCTATGAAAATAAACAAAAATAGAAACTATATGTAAATTTCACCCATTATCATCCTAAACCATAAAGAAGGCAAGAAAAAACTAAGAAACATTCACCTTCTTCTCTCTAGAAATTTCATTTCTAAATTATTGAGATTAAACTTTGACATGGTTATAAAATAATGACTTAATTCATCCATATCTCTCCTTTGCTCTTTATTTGTTGAAAAAACCTCCAACCCTTTTGGTTTTAAAGATGGCTAATAAAAAGAGAATGATGAACAATGGGGTGATTTCCCAAAAATATGATTTATGGTCCTTTACCTTTTGTGAATGTATATACGTATATAGATATGTTAGGACTTAGGAGTTTCCATATATATTTGTGTGTCTAGAACAAAACAACTTTTTCCTAAAATTTCTCTCATTCTAGTTTCCTTTTTCAATTAAATTGGATTACTAGAGAATGGAACTAATTCCCAAAAAAACATTTGAAACCACTACAAAAATTCCTAGTCACTAATAACCTGCAAACAGGGAGTCTTCAAGAAAACGACCCCCTACCTCATGAACTGATATGCATTGTAAATATGTAGAAAGTAGACATTGCAGCCTAACTTCTGTAGTGGAAACTATGAACAGAGCACTAATTGCCTCAATCATATGCATCAAAATCAAGTTTTATGCAAGCACCTACAGGTATTAAAGCACAACCATGTACCCAAACAATTCAGAAACAAGAAATGAAAGAAAAATAAAGAGAAAACATAATGAAATTATGAGAGAGCAAAGCATTCAAACGTTTGGTCAAATTTGTGTTTGTTAGTATATTTATTCTAAACTCTTTCACTTTTTAAAAGTTTGTTAGAAGTTATTAGAAGTGATACACTCCTAAATTATATGAAAAATAGTGGTTATAAATTAAATTGTAGGAAAAAGAGATTAAGAAAGAAAAAGAAATCAAATTTATGTTCGGTGATATTTTGATCTGAATTTTTAAATTCAGACATTTTAATCAATATCAAATACTTACTTTTAAAAAAAAAAAGAGATAAATTACATTGGGATGCAAGTTTTTTCTTACAAGATTTCTAGTTACACAATCAATATATTTAATCAACTTTGTAACTTTGGCGCAAGAACTTTTTCTCAATGCTGTCAAGAAAACATACTGAAGACCATTTAAACTTACACCATTTTTCTTTGGTGTCATAAAAGCCTAATCATTTAGTTATGTTCAAGTAGATATAACATAGTTAAAAGGAAACTGCAAATACAACCAAATTTTATCAAACTCTCAAAGTCTATCGATGATAAATCAGTATCACTAATAGAAGTTTGTTAGTGATAGGACAACACTAATATATTTTGCTATATTTACCATTCTTTTTAAAATGTTGTTATATATTTGACTATTAGTCTTAAAAGGGTTGTCCATTGCAATAGCAAAAGTTATTGGTTTAGGACAAATGGCCTTAAAAAAATGAATCCAGAGAACAAACTAATGAATAGTTATGAAAGAAAACATTAATGAAATATCTTTGATAATATCCACAATTTCAATGTTTAAATATCAACAACAGAACATGAATCATAGATACATTTGCATGCTAACTTATATATACTTCAACCATTTAACTATTCCAAATCAAATGTTGTAATAATCACTATAACAAAAAAAAAAACTGAAATCAGAAATGATATATAGACAAGATCAACAACTACAATTGCAACCAAATACATTAGTATGATAGGGATAGGAGGCAATTCCATAACATAAAATGATTATTAACTAGGCACTAACATACCTTTTCGTTTTTCCTCGATAATTCAGTCCATGGAGCTTTTGATAAATAAAATTAAAATTATGTACATTATCTAATGTACACTATCAACACATAAGCAACCATCACAGAGAGAGATACAAAGGAAGAAAGAATAGAAGCTTACCAGGAGGAGGTGACGATGGGCACGAATTGAAAAGGTTCGGAGATTGCGGAGGGATTGCAGGGGTTTCATCATTCATTAATGGCAGCACCGAAGTGAACAGATGACGACGACCATGAATGGCAGCGCTGGAGACGATGGGAACAAATTGAAAAGGTTTGGAGTTGAACGAGGGTCCACAGAGTTGCTAGTGGTGAAACGAGAATCATCACACCGTAGTCTATGCGTTAAGCAAGTTCAAATGTCCAAGTGAGAAGATTAAGTAGAGGTTAATGTAATTTGTATTGTTTAACACGAGATGAGGCATTGGGACATTTTTGAAAATGAGAACGATTTTTATTGTATGTTTGTATACCACCAAAAAGGTTTGTATTCCTAAAAAAGTTTTTCCTAAAATATATATCACTCACTAAGCATTAGGCTTACATTTTAAGTTTCCCTTTCCTAAGCATTAAGGTTGCTAAGAGGAGGCAAGTTGCTAGGTGTTCAAATAGGTGATAACAGCTAGACGTTGAGAGCCTTAAGTTTAACTTTAGTTTTGTTTTCATTTAAAAGTTTTACTTGTATCAGATCAAGATGTCGAGGAAGTTATTAACAAAGTTGTTAAGTTTTCCGACGTAAAGTGTTACTAATGTTTATCACAAAAAACATTCTTAAGAAGTCAAGTTCAAGTTTAAGTTTAAGTCTGGACGTTCTGACACCTTGTTAAAGGCATTAATTGGAGCTGCCCGAGTAGCGTCTGCACTTAAGAACGTGATAGGGGTGCGTTTTGAGTGGGGGCGTGACACTTCATTTTCTCACAAAGAATTTGGTAATGATCTATGAAACTACTATTGAATATAGAAGACTAATTGAAGGTTACTTTATTTCAAAATTTTCTAGACCGGCCAATATGTATTTTATAATGTCGTACTGGTTAAGCTAGTAATGCCTACAAAAACATGGTGCAAATCATTTGAAGGCATCTTATCACTTGGGTGAGATATCTTAAAGCATTTTTAGGACAAAGGATCCTATTAAAACGTAACCAACGTGTGATTTTCAACTTTATGCCTCCGTAGATGCTGATTAAAACAAAATCCTAGTAAAACCAACTTGTAATTCTTTGGAAACTCATTTATTTCCTAGAAATACATTAAAAAAGCAGCAATTGGTCTCTCAATTTTTTACATAAGTTGATCAATATCGTGCATTAAATTAGTTGGATTCACTAATCAATATATTGTGACAATCTAGTCATCATTGCTATTCCAACTAATGCCCATTTTTTAATAAACGGATAAGGGATATTGAAATCTGTTATGGTGTTTGACTTTTGATTTTCTTTATTTTTTTATTATTATTTTCTGTTTGATAAATATAAAGATGCAATATTTAAGTCCTTTATTCTGTTGAGAGATTTGAGGAGATTCAGTTCTTTTCAAGTTTATCATGATGATTTGGTTGTTTCACTAGATTATGATTGTAATTACTGCGAGCGGGTGTCTTCCTATATATGACCTACACTGGACCAGTGTGTGTGGTGCTTTTTGTTGTAGACTTTTTTTTTTCAAGTGTGGTGTTGTCAATCGTATTGCTAGTGAGTGCTAAAAAAGAGAAATACCTTTGTGCATTTAGTTTGTATGTTGTACCACAGGTTATAGACTATGGAGTGCACAAGAGTGTGGAGATTGTTGTTGTTGGGTAAAGCCTAAAATTCAGAAGAATCATATTTAGGTGAGCCTGTTTGGTGTGATGCGTAGTTCAAGAGTATTCAATTTAGGGTTAGTTTCCATAATTATTCTGAATTGACTCAGTTTGCTGTAGACAAGAATATCGTGAAGATATGTTATTGTTCCTCATAAACTATGTACTGGGTGTGTATTATATGCCCTAGTTTCTTGTTTTATGTACTATTAAAGTATTTTAACTTTTATGTTGTACACCCCACTAGCTTTAGGACTAGTGGAAAATTGTTGGGATTGATGCCCTAAATCTTGTGGTCTTGTAGTTTGTAATTGTGTATGTTATACAAACATTTTATTTATC
>JBBPDI010000005.1:3105779-3116693 GCA_037974545.1 Cucumis variabilis
GTACCATTAAACTCTCCCTACTGCTTGAGAGTAAGGAATATATGTAGGTTTTTGTGTGAACATTTGTCTCTTTAAGAGACGAAGCAATCGATAGTCATGAATTTTGATAAATGTAAGTTTGAACAGAAGACTCCACCATGCGACAGTAGTACATTTATGATGGATACTCCTCATCTTTTATTTTATTTACGGTTCTTATTAAATTTATTTTTCCCTTAGGTACTATAAAAAAATCTACCATTTATAACAAATTCGACCTTATTAGCATTTTCGAGAGGGTAATTATAATTTGTGGTAGTTTTAAGAATAATAATTATGTATAAAGCAACATTTAAGAAAATTTACAAATATAGCAAAATTGATTAGTGATAGATTTCTATTTATGGTTTATCAATGATAGATCAATATTTGCAACATCAACTATTACTGATAGTGATAATTAAGAATCATGATGTTCTATAGAGACCAATGACAATATCAAAGGCATCAAAGATTAACTCAATCATTCACTTTTCATGTACAAAAATGGATAAAGACGGTTCTGTTAGAAAGAGACATGCACAACGAAAAAAAGGAATTGAAAAATTACGTAATCTGTAGCTATTCGAAAATGAACGTGCAATCCTAAACTAAACATTTTAGGGTTTAGGAAATATTAAACCTAGTTTGTAGCTATTCGAAAATGAACATCTATACCTTTCGTGAAATCAAAGGGACCACCACTAGTAGTCACCTACTATCCTCTGGACGAAGAACTGGGTTGTGTGACCCGATTGAAGAAGGAACCGAGATAGAGATTTTTATGGACATTAATTTGGAAGGGAGAAATATTTTTTTTTCTTTTGGTGTGAGGGAGGCGAAGAATAATAATTTAGTAAAAGATAAATTTTTGAAATTTTTAACAAAATTCCAAAATTTTTAAAACTAAATATTCAAAATTAATTTATAAAAAAATTACATGCAAAATTGTATGCAATTATAATTTACCATAAAACTTAACACCTCAAAATTCACTAACCTTTAGTGGAATGATTCACCATTCCAATTTCTATTAGTGGGCTTGGTGTCATTACTACGAGCCTCCACATAGCCCCCTAAGAGTTATTAGTGGAATTATCCAACAAAATGTTGGATTTTCCTACTAACTTTAGTTAAGGGGTAAAATAGGCATCAACCATTCAAGTTAAAGTCAAAAGTCAACAATTTGATTTTTTATAATTTTGACCATCTTGACTAAATCCAACCTCCTGAGCATGAACCCACATTCATTTTCTCAAAATTCAAATCACATTTGAATCTATAGTCGGTCAAAGTTGATCTTTTCAATATCTAAAGTCAACATTTTAACTTTTTACAACTTTGATTATTTCCATCATTTTCGAGCTTCCTAGTATGAATTCGTATTCATATTTATAGTATTCAAATCTCATTTAAACATAAAGCTCTATTTCTAATCTGGAATCCAACGGCTATACCACATATACTTGTCGGTTTCTCTCTTTTCTCCCAATTCGAACAATTCGACTTATTCAATCGCACTATTCTAGGTTTATTCCATATGAGCTAGCAGGGGAACCTTATGAACCTATAGATCATGGGCTCCAACGATTTAAGATTAACTGACTAAACTCTTTTAGACTGAGTTAATCAACATTCGTTAACTAACGGGTCATTCCACTAAAGTTCCGTAGTTGCACTCCCCACACTATAGATATATTTGTATCCATTTGATAAAACCCTGATCAGTAAGTTAATTCTTCACAGGTTGTTCGTAATCTTGGCTTGGTCAAAATACCGTTTTACCCCCAAGACTACATCTTGCTCCTTAAGTCCCATTGATCAACTATTGAACAATTGGTTTAAGGTTCAACCTATAAACTTAATCCCTCTCGGGCCAATGAGAGGGTGGGGCCCCTTGTTCAAGACTTGGATTCAGTGCTTAAGAGAACAACCTATCTATTAACCCTAAAGCGGGTAGGAGTGAATTCCGTCTAGCATCCTATGTCCCTAACTATCCACTCGATCTTACCCTTGAAATGGGAGGCTTATTGGGCCAACGTTGATGTGAGTTGCCCTCACTTAAGCAGATCTAAGGATAATATCGTGTGAACAGGAGTTCATAGTTAGCTCATGATTAAGATTAAGTTACCTAGGTCATCAATAATTGAGATAATCAGTTTTAAACAGTAAATGGTGTTAATTATAACGTAAAAGTGACTATTTCATGATTCAGTCTTATGTAAATACTTTACATAGGATGCCCCTACTTTCATGTCTGTACAAGAACGATTCAAGATCACCTCATTTGAACTTACTACAAAGCAGACCACATCCATAGTTTCTCTAAATAAGGCACCTAACCATTATTCATATACTATAGACTATTTAGGCTATATACTCAAACTTGATCCACGTTTATGTCTCCACATAAATTTCAAGTTTACTCAAAAATAGCCTCGAGACTTAGTTTATTGGATTTAAGATTAAAAAATTCAATTTCTCAATAACGACTTTATTGAAAAAAAATAAGATTACAAACTACGAGTTTTAAGAAAAAAATTCCAAGAGGTTCATCTTTAAATTTATGTGCCACATACTGAGACAAGAGACGAAAGACCATTTGGAGTACTAAATGTCAAAGTTTTCTTAGTTGAAGCGAACTATTGGGTAGACATTAAGCTTCCATGAAGCCAACAATTTGAAGACCACCTGATTTACTTAATATCACATTTTAATTGTTAGGCTAACTACCATTAGTATGTTAGTATTAAAGGATATTTGGGTAACTACCATTAACAAGACTTTTGATGAATACAATTTGAAATATGATTTTGAGAGTTTTTCCTTAATTTGCAATTCTTGTGATAGAATGCATGCAAGCCATTCAATCTAACATTTGATCAAGTTTGATTGTGGAGTGACTCAATTTAGTATAAGATTTTCAAGTCTTGCTTCTAGATCTTTTATCTAAGAGGTAATTCAAATGCTTTCTAAATTTTTTGTTGTGGGCTTAACTCTAGCCCTTTAACTCGTGCTCTGTCGTTTGGCTTTTGTTCCTTACTGTAATTATTCTAATTTTTCCTATATTAATGAAAGTTGGGATGACGAGGGTGCTAAGAGGGTGTTCACCTAGTAGAGATGTTCGAGTGCACCTACTGACTCAACATATCTTTTTTCTTTTAAAAAAAAAAGACTTTCTCTTGGTTGATTTAAATTAGTATAAGGAGGTGTTAGTTTATTACTTCAAATGTTCTTGTTACGTTAATAGTTTGAATCTTTAGCTTGAAGATTAGGATTACCTTATCAGATAGACTTTGACATATTTTGTTATATTTACAATTTTTTTTTAAAAAAAATGTTGCTATATACTTAATTATTTTGAATCTAATTCCATTTGCAACCATCCCTTCTCGAAATCCAAAGATCTACCCACGTCCATTTCAAACTAGATCCAAGCTTGACTCAAAGTCAAAAGGTCAAAAAGTTTGATCACAACCCATTTATTCATTGGATTGGGCCATTTTGAAAATTGGTTGGGCCATGAGCCAAGTTATTTTATGGACTATATTTTGATAAGTCTGTTGGGTTGACCCAATGAACCAATCAATGGTCCAACTTAAATATTTGTGTGTATATAATTCAAGCAGGAAACCTTGAACTTGAATTTAGGAGCTCAACTGAACTAGATACTAATATTAGCTTTGACTCAACTTTTTTTTATATATAGATTATATGAATAGCATAAAATTGAAGAATTATAAGTCTATACTAAATCCACACAAGTATAACGTAAAGCAAAGTAATTTGAAGATGTATAAAAATTTAGATATATCTCTTGATATACATCAATGATGAACTATATCACTTATAGAAATCTATTACAGATAGTTTTTGCTATATTTGTAATATTTAACAATAATATTATACACACTTAATAATTTGTCCTAAAAGAGTTACTTATTGCAATTATCTAGATCATTTTGATAGCAGATATTATTTCGTCGGTATGAATATTAACTGACATAATTAAAGTATGTGTTTGAATGTGAAGATAATTGATCTCTAAAAATTAAATGAATGTGTTTGATTAACTAATTTTGTAATAGAAACTAAAGCTAAACAATTATTTAATGAAATGTGAGAGAAAAAGTAATGTTGTTATAGTTAAATTCAATAATTTAATCCCTTGAAATTAAGAATCGAAGTAATGATGTTGATGTCGACATCAAATGAATATATTGATAAATATCGATATTGACAAATGATTTCTTAAGTTACAAAATTTATAAAATTTATTTTAATTATTAGTCATTAAGTTGTTTTTATTTCAAAACTAATTTATGAATATAATTATTAGTATTTTTATTCATATTAGACTAAATATAAATGACATACTATCTTTCATATGAGCATCTATAAAAGATGTTGGATATATTCATGGATATTTAATATCGATGTCGAACCCATTAGATTTATGGATATCCACGGATATATCAACATATCACTAGATATTTTAATCCTTACATGAAATATCATTAAATGAATAATTTTAAGAGGTATTTTAAAAAATAGCAAAACATTGAAGCTATTTACAAAAATATAGCTAAATTTGTAAAACTTCATATTTCTATTTGAAAATTTTGTTATACTTTGTAAATATTTTTATTTTTATGTAATTCATAACCATTTTCCTATTTTTAATTAAATATGATTCAAATAAATTTATTTTATGTTATCATAACTATTTAATATAAGATTGAACACAAAATATGGATAGACAAATGATTATTAGTTGAAATTTATTAAGTCTAAATAATATATTTATATTTTATAATTAATTAAGATTAGTAGTAATGATTAATTTATATTAATTCATTAATTAATCAAATTTTATCAAGAGACGGTTGCAAAAACAACAAAAAAAAAGAAAATTATAATAATAAGGTCCACACCACTACATTTTTTAAATTACAAAAATAACAAATTTAAAAGTTGATAGTCCCCTAATAGTCATTCGATATCACTAATTACTTGTCATATTTGTTATATTTGTCATATTTTCAATATGAAAAAAAAATATCATGAACTGTATTTTTTTAAATATTTTTGTCATTCGATACAATTTTCTCTTTGTAAAGACTGAACTTTCTTATGGACTGCTAGGACAACTCTCAATTCAATAAATGCCTTTTTATCCATTTCAACATTTTTCTTTCGTTCTCTCTTTTTCTTTATAACACTCTTTCAACACTTTTTTTTTCTCTCTCCATCTTAAATGAATAACTAACTAAAGCAGTTTGATTTTGTGCACAACTCTAATTAGATTAAAACTATTTTTTTAGCAATTTTAACACTTATATGTATTTAATAAATAATTTCATGAATAATAGTTTTCTAAAAAGTGTCACATGCTTTTAAAGTCACTAAAAAAATTTCATAAACATTTACAAATCATTAATAATAAAACTCATGTCACTGTATTTTTTAAATTGTAAAAATAGTAAATTTAAAAGCAGATAACCCTCTTATAGTCATTCGACGATGACTCTCTAATAGTCATATGATAACAGTATGATATCATTAATTACTTGTCATATTTGATATATTCGGTAATATACAAAAAAAGAGGTACAATGAATTTTTTTATTAATTTTTTGTTATCTGATGAAATTTCCAATATTTTATGATTCACACAAAGATTTCACTAATGCTTGTTTTTAATTAATGGTTTGATTTTAAAGAATTATTTAACCTATGACTAAATTTTATCAAATTTAATGATGTGGTAAATGTAATCTTAATAATGAATCAAAATTAATTACTTCAAATATTTATTTTCTTTTATAAATTTACTTGTTTTCTTTTTTAAAAAAACAAGATATTTTATTTCATAACAAACTTTTTAGTAATGGTAAAAAGAATAACATTTTAAAAATAATATTATTTACGAAATTATCACGTAATATATAGAAGTGTAAAAAAAATGCTAAAAACGTAATTTAATTTAATTGAAAAACTCAATGGTCCAAAAGTAATGTCAGGAAATGCAATTTACTTTATTAGTTATTTATTTAAGGGACGTTTGGAGCGTGGAGTGGATCATTATAATATGTGGGTTGTAATAGTATGTGAGTTATTATACTCTGTGTTTGGAGTGCATATTATTATAATCTATGTTTGGAGAAGTTAAGAATAGTAAAAGGGAGGAGTGAGGAATAGTGACATAAGAGAGATGAGTGGAGGGGTGAAGAATAATGACAAATGAGAAATAAGGAAAAGAGTAGAATACTCCTAGGGTAAACATGGAGTGGGCTAAAATAGCCCACTCTGCTCCTTCATAGTTTGAAGGCGAAACGCCCCATATAGTGGACAAATTAAAAAACAAAAAGTTGAAATAGGTGTAAAGAAAAAAAACAAATAAAAAAAATACACATTTAATGGGTTGAGAGCTGCCATGTGGCAATGTATAAGAAGCTTATGTCTTTTGTAAAGATGTAAACCAATAAAGACAAAAAAAAAAAAAAAAAACTATTTTTATAAATAGTTTTATGAATCTATTTGTTATCTACAAATATTTTACAAACCACCTTATTGATGCCTAATCCTAAACTTGGACTTAGATCTAGGTTGAGTTGAGCTTTTGGAGGAAGGGTTAATCCAATCATGAGGGTGACAATAAATTTTGTGTTATCCTTTCCTTTTCATATAAAAAAATCATTAACACTGTCTAATTTTTTTTTTAAAAAAACATTTAATACTAAAAAAAAATTTAAAGAGTAATGAAATTTTGATGAGGGTCCCACTATTATCTTTTGGTAGATTATATTTTGGACACCATCGTTGTTTAGATGTTTTTGTTTACGTAGGATGAAAGGGTTCGATCGAACCTCTAATATATTTTGGCAAAAATAACATGTCTCAATCAATTAAAATATATTTTAAGATTAATATGTAATTTTAGGTGAAATCTCTTTACAAATCATAAAAGTTATATAATAGGAATATGTAAACTCTTGAAAAATTATTTGAAGGCGTTTTTTCATATGAACAACAATAATACAAGTGAAAGAATAAAGATAAAAAGAAAAGTAGTTTCTGAACTTCCTCCTCAACTAATCTATGTCTTGTTTTCTTCTCCTAATCTTGGATTTCTAATTCAGTTGGTGATAAGAAAATTTTGGTCTCTCTTAAGTCTTTTGTGAGTTATGCTCACTACTAACCTAATCATCATCACTATTCAGAAAGATGTTACAATAATCTTTAGTAGATAGATAAATTAACTCTTTATTGTCAATTAATTTTGAGATGAAATTTCATGTTTATTTAATTGGGTATTCAAAGTCCATAAAACCTAAATATTAGATGTTTAGTAAAAATAATCGACCAAAAAATAGTCTACAAAGCAAGGAGGCTCAAAAGCACTTAATGTTGCCAAAAGTTGCATAGGAAACTAACACTACATCACTACATAACTCGTAGCGTAGTACGCTACAAGCCCTAATAAAAAGATGCCATCATACTCACGTCTGTGATGTTTTGTGTGTGCGTGTGCACACTTGGTGTGTTTGTGAAAGCTTTCTTCCAACAAATGTGTGACCAAACGACATGAGAATTATTATATTTAATATAGCTATATTGTGCAAGTGCAGTTGTATTTTCTCGTGTTGCACTATGTGGCATTAAATAATAGTATTGTGAGAGAATATTATATGAATGTTCTCTTCATATTAATGATAAGCAAATTGTTTGTGTTTGGACTACTTAAAAGAGATTTGTAACACAAGTTTGAAGAAAACCAATTTGTAATCTCCGTTGTAATAGAAATTTGTAACTGTAAATTTTCTAACACCAATTATATTAGAAGATTAAGCTCTCCTCAACTCGATGATCATATTTTAAGACTTAATTATTCCTCACCACAATTTATATAAACTACATATATATATCTAAAATTTTCAACCTTTCAAGTAGAGGTTTCAATTACAAAAATGAAGATCTACTAAATTTTAAGCTTGGTTACATAGTCACCTCAAGATCTAAATGAAAAAGCATTATGAGCCAACATTCCAAAGAGGGTTGGTCCCAATTCACAATCATTATAATTCATCAAAACATTTAAATCAAATTACCTCTGAATTTTTCTGATAACTTGTTGCTTAAGTTTGTGGCAAACTACACAAAATTCTTCTTCAAAAGAAAATTATATATATATATATATATATATGTATATGTATATATATATATATGTATATAAGTGAAAGTAAAGCAATGATTGTCATCTTTCAAATATCTGCTTTCACAAGCAATCTATCTGCTCTAACATCTAATCTCTTATTTTACTTCTCTCTCTAATCATTTTCTCTACTGTTTTCAAGAAAGGTAGAACAATATGATCTTAAGATCTCAATAATATATATAGCTGTTCAATAATTGATTCAAAATAAAGGATCTAATCCTTACTGTTAATGAAATATTTTAAATACTATTTTAATTTGTTCTATGGACATGGAATAAGTTGTCGTATTTTTAAATGTCCAATTTTAGCCTTTATACTTTTGAACAATGCCAATATAGCAATTGGATTCAAAATATTATCATATATAACAATATTTTTTTAAAATTACATATAAGCAAAGTTTATAAGAAGTAGACTTATCTATCACTGATAAACTCTCACGATTTATCAACGATAAATCATACATATTATTAGTATATATAAGAATAAAGAAGTCTATCACGGAGACTTTGTTTTAAAATTTTGCTATAATGTACTTGGTTATTATCCTTAAAATCACTATTCATTATTACCATTACCCTTGTACTTAAAAACGCCCTCTTAAATTTTGGTTCACCCTCTTATTTATTGTTCAGTAATTATTTTAAATATTTACAAATATAAGAAAATGTCATAATTTATCAATGATAAACAATTACCGATAAACGGTGATACATTTTGCTACATTTGTAAATATTTCGATTTATTTTATTATATTTGAAAGTACTTTTTTTTTTACGATTGTTGGTGTTTTCAAAAGTAATAATTCACATAATATTTTTTAATAAAAATTAATATAATTAATTAGCTAAATTTGATAAAATCAATATTTTTAGGAACTAAAGTTT
The DNA here is from genome assembly GCA_037974545.1 of Cucumis variabilis. Taxonomy (NCBI): domain Eukaryota; kingdom Viridiplantae; phylum Streptophyta; class Magnoliopsida; order Cucurbitales; family Cucurbitaceae; genus Cucumis; species Cucumis variabilis. The sequence continues at coordinate 3,114,903 of JBBPDI010000005.1, forward strand.
TAGATTTATTAAAAATACCAAGGCTTATTGAGCATTTAAAAGGAAAATTGTTAGTAATAGCTTTTAACAGGTTTTGTTTCGTAGAAATCGTTTGAACATCTTTTCACTCCATCTTGGACAAGATCGGAGATTTTCCTAAGATATTAAAATTTATCATACTAATTTTTTTAGTTTTTTAAAAAAATTATTCAAATCTTCACCAAATTATTATCTTAACTAATTTTTTTATCTTTCCAAAAAAATTATGCATCTCGATTAAAAATTGTACCGTGAAAGCCTAACAATTTGATAATTTTAGACTTTCTCAACCGAGATCAACCAAACCAAATCTTTTACCTAACTCTCTCAGTCAAATTTTTTATTATAATCTTGTCAAATTTTATATAAAGTTGTTGTAAATAAAATTTATATGGTAATCTTGTCAACATATAATTATGAAACACATAAAATAGAATAAAAAGATTTGAGAAATTAGCATAAATCTTTGTTTCCAAATTTGAGAGAGAAAAAAAAAGAAAGTTATTTGGGAAGATTTGAAAAAGAGTTAGTCTGGCTGGATCTTGATCTAATATTAATGATGCACCAAATAATTCAAAACAATCGATAAATTAATTTTTTTTAATATTTTGAGGAAATTTGATGGTTGATTTAGTTCATAATGGATCGAGAAAAGATGTTTAAACGATTTTTTTCAAGGAGGCTAGTTTTACGAAAAAAATCTATTAAAAGATAATTTTCTATTTAAAAATAACTCTTTTAAAATACAACAGAGAGACAAAAATAGTAATCTAAACTTTCATTTATTTGAGAAAGGTGATTATCAACTCACTGAAAATGAGTTTATGCTAATTAATTAAACATTATTTTCATTAAATAGTTTGAAAACGATGTGAAAACAAATCTTTTATTTTAATTAATTCACAACAAGTTTTCGTAAGGTATAAAATTAATTAAAAAGATCCAAATAAAATGATTTCAAGTACAAAATAAAAGTGTTTTTTTTTTTGGCTTGTGTTGAATTAAAAATACTTGTACAATTGGTTTTAGTTTGTTTCTAATACAACTTTTTATCATTTTTTTTTCAAGACAATCTTTATTATTGTGACTGTCATGAAAATGTGCATCCTCGACTATAACGTTTAATTGATAAAAAAAAAGATTTAAATGTTATTGGATCGTTATTTTTTAAGATTGTCGATCTGATTCTTAAAAGTGTAAATGTTGCTACCTCGCTTACTAAGTACTATAAAATTTTCATTATCTTTCTTTCAACTAATTACTAAAAGAGTCTGACCCTACAACCGTCCTTACTCTCAAGTCTCAACCAAGTTTATAATAGTTTGATGAGACAAACATTTTTAAATCCGACAAAGTAGGTTAGAAAAATTATGTATAGTTAAGCGAAGAAAAGAGAAGTTGAAGACTCATTTTCTTTGAAAGTTTAATTAGATACTAAAACAAATATCTTTTAAATTTAGAAACAAAAGTAAACAATTTTGAAAATTTAGAAACTAGACTAAACATCCTATTTTGAAAGTTATATTGAAGAAATTAATATGATCTTTTTATAGAAAAATATTTTCATAAAACATAATAACTCCACAACCACATCCAAACACCAAACTTTTCCAGCCTTGTCTCATTCTGATCTTTGCATAAAAAGCCCCCTTTGGCTCCTTTCTCTTCACTACCACAACACCAAAATAATCTTCAGTCTTTGGAGTGTCCATTATTACTATTATTATTAATACTAATAGTAATATTATTTTTATTTTTCGAGCCTAGATCGAG
>JBBPDI010000005.1:3237302-3250183 GCA_037974545.1 Cucumis variabilis
AGTTGAACTGTTGCCACTCTTTTTCCCCAAGTTCGATTAAGATTTATTTATTTTATCTACAATGATGGTTGAGATGAGACATCGAACCTTCTCAATAGAGAGAGTATATGTCAATTACAAGCTTAGGTTGGTTACCATTTTGTAACTGTATTAAGAACTTATTATAAGCTTGATTTTTTTTAACTAGTAAAGGGGCGTTTGAGCCTCCATTTACATGTTGGTGGAGTGAGCTCATTTGTGGCTTAACTATTAAAACTAGAAACATTTAGTCAAAAACTTAAATTTAATACTCTTAAATTATGATTTATTTTCTTGATTAGGTTTTCGTATATTATTAGGACAATTATAACCTTATCATGTTTATTAATTATATATAATTTTTGAAATTAAATTCAAATTATTTGCTTATTTAGATTATACTCAATTTAATATATTGTGTAAGTGATAACTTCTTTATTTGACTTATTAATTAACGTATAAATTTATTATGAATATTAATTAATTTAATATAAAATGAAATCTTTTCTAATATGGAATAATTTAATTATTAAATATAACATTATCTTATTATTTTCGACACCCATGAACATTTTGTAAGAAATGTTTTGGCCATTTGTTATTTTTTCTTTCGTTTTGTAGCATATATTTCGGTCATATTCTTTCAATTTTGTTTAATTTTTTATTATTCAGTTTATTTTCTTGTCATGTTCAACATAAAATTTTTATTAAATATCTTGGCATTCGTATATACTATGGTATACCACTGAATAATAAATTTATGTTTTGTGATTTGTCACATATATATTATAACATATATTTAATAATATATACATATATTCTTTTTCATGTTTTGTAATTTTTTTTACTGCGTGTATATACAGATTATATATTCATTCAATATTTTTTTTTACATATATGCTACTAAATAATTCATTTATGTTTTGTGATTTGTTACATATATACTATTGGATATATTCAGTAATACATATACATTTTTTTTCATGTTTTGTGATTTTTTTAATGCATTTATATACCAATGTATACACAAATTATGTATCCAATCAATATTTTTTTTTGAATTCTTACATATATACTACTACATAATACGTATGTTTTATGTGACTTGTTACATATATACTATTTCATATATTCAATAATACATAGGTGTTATATTTAATATACTCAATATACCCTAATGTATTTCGAATATGAAATATATATTCTTATTAATCTTAAATTTTTGTCAATTTTTTTTTCGAAAGATCACTATACCAGTCGACCGTCGATGTTCTTCACCGCTTATACTTCCTCCAATCTTCTATTATTCGACGTCTTTTGTGAAGAAAATGGAATTAATATTCAACGTATTTGAAAGAGGAAATTCTTACCTTTTTTTTTTAAAAAAATTACTAAACTGTAATCCGCATCCCTGATTTCTCTCCTTGTCGGTTCACCTACTATAAACAAATTGATATAAGAACCTTTTATTCATAAATTATACATTGTATTATTCAATAAATACTATAATTAGGTTGAGTATATAAAAAACAATGCAAAACAAGAGAAAGAATGGATGAAGAGAGAGATTGGAAAGTGAGAGAGAGAGATCGAGAAGAAAGAATTTTGGAATAAAATTACCAAAATAAAAATAATTAAAGATCAATTTTTATTACAATATTATCATAATAAAACTAATCATTTACCATATTTACATAAGATATCTAATAAATGCAAATATTAATAATGGTTTCACTTTCCTTTTTTCTTTTTCTATTTTTTAATACATTATTATTAAAACTACTCATTTCTATCGTAAATACTATGTTGTAATCTAAAAATTAATTACAATCAACATTATTTCATTATTTCAAAATCTTCTTTACTATAGTTTTTACTACTTTACATTCATCTTCTTTCTATTATTTGTTACAATATTTATTATTTTCTATTCAAACTAAAATAGTTGAACCCAATTAAAATAACCTACACTCCAATCACAAACATTATAATCTACTATAGACCATAATAACTACTACCTATAATTATCAACTCACATCCTTGTTTTGTTGGTATGAACTAGTGTCTCAAATTTCTTGTTCTTACTATATTCATTTTTGTCACGTTTTATGAACAAAGATTAGAAAATAAGATTTGGGAGAAGAACAAAGAGGAGAAAAAGCTTGAAGTTTGCACAAAGAAAAAACAATTGTTATTTGGTTATATTAAAAAAATTAACGGTTGAAATAGGTCAAAAAATAAATATTTCTGTTCTCAATTAAAATAGTGATAATAATAAATTCAAAACCATTCATATATATATATAGATATAGATATTAAGAAGATCAAATAAAGATTGTTATCTATATAAAGCCATTGATTTGGTCGTCAACGACCTTCGAAAACCGTTGCCTTAATATTCTCAAAATATATGGGTCTTTTTTTTTCATTTTTTTCTTTCTCGTTATGAACAAATTGCAAAATTTATCCTATTGACCTAATTGCATTTATACCTCCAAACTTTTCAATTATAAAAATCAGGTCTTTTAAGCTTATATATAAGTATTAAAATGAAACTCTCAAATTACTTACCATAGTTGTAGAAATTGGACTCTTGAACAATAAAAATTAAAATCTCATTACGATTTCTATATAAGGTTGGGAGATTAATTTTAACAGTTGTATAAGTTTGAGAGCTTAACTTTTATCTTTAAAAACTTAAGGGGTATAATTGCAATTATATCATATTAATGTAATGGTCAGTAAATGGCATTTTTATAACAATTTTATATCTATCACTAAAAAACACAACATTTTGGTGATATTAATAGACACTAATAGAATATAATATTTTGTTACATTTTCAACTGTTTTATCGATGTTAAAAGGTCTATTTCAATCCATAACTTTTCAAAGCCAACCATTTTTGTCTTTGATGTTATTTAATATTTAATTAAAAATGAAATTCAAACTTGGAAAACTAATACATGCATTATGAACCAAAGATAAACTAAACTAAAATATGAATGGGACACCTAATTCACCAAATATATAATCCAACCCTTTAGCAGCCTAAGATTAAATACCCTCTCATATGGACAAAAGAAATTGATTGATGCTATAAAATATACCCTCTTATATACTGAACAATGTATATGATGTGTGTTTACATTTTTTTAAAATCATGTTTTTGACATAAACTTAAGATCTCATTCTTGAGATAGGAACATACAAGAAAATAAATGAAATCTCCTAAGGAAACTTTAATTTCAAATATAATGATTTAAATGAATATCAACTAAAATTAATCCTAAAAATGATGTTAATAAGTTATATGTATAGTAAGTAGAAAACTTAAGTACTAGAACAAGTTTACTTCATTTGAAATCATAATGATATATTTATAGAACAAGGACATATGTGTTTGCATGCTTTGTTCATGAAATTTGGAGACTCGACTTTAGCCTCAAACCTAAAAGGTTGGTACGGACCTTCAATCCATATTATCCTTTTTACAAGGCTCAAATGAGTCGCAGTATGCTCCATTCACACTACAAAGAGGGTTGAACTCAACCACGAGTGGACTAGTTTGAGCATGGACTCAAGCTCCTCTCTTCTCATTCTTAGTTGAACTCTACAATCTATGGCATGATTTTATGGTTAAAGTTTTACTATTCTCTTGATTACTTCATATACTTGATTGTCTTCTTTATCCTAAAATAACTCGTCACTTTAATAATAAATTCCAATAAAGTTTAACAATATAAGAATATAGAGACAAAAAAAAATAAACAAATTTAAAAATAAGTAGATCAAAATAATATTTGAAGCTTTTTCTTTCTTCAACCAAATTGGAAAACAACACAAGAACATTTAAAACTAAAATTAAAACCAAACTTTTCAATCAATCATAAACTTTTGGTACATATTATATACATAAATCATTATGTCATTATGATAAGAAGGATTTGGTATATAATACACTATATGATGTCAAAAAATAAAAACAATTCTTTATTATACCAAACTAATGAATATTAAAACCAACAATAAAGATTTTGTCGGCTGCTCCCTTACATTTTTAAAGAAAACAAAACAAATTGGAAATATTTTCTTAGAAAAAAACTATGTTGAATTAGGATATAATCATTATGATTATTACTGTCTTCTTCTGTTTTCTTTTTTTCTTTTCCCACCATTTTATTTGATAAATGTAAGAATATTCCATGATAATTATAAATATCAGTGATAGAATTTGCTATAAGTTATAAATATTTTGTAAAATTTACTATTTTTGAAAATTTTTCTTTTTCTAAATAGTTATATGATATTTAAAATTTTAAAAAATGGTTTGGGATTTGATGGTTAGAAATTGTTCTTCTAATTTAAATGTCATATAATTATTTAAAATAAAAGTAAAAAAAATTATTCTAGAACCTTTTAGGGGCATTTTTAAAAATAGCAAAATAAATTAAAATATTTACAAGATAGAAAAATTTTAGATTCTATCACTAATAGCCTTCTATCACTATAACATATCAATGACGACTATCAGTGATAGAATTTGCTATAGGTTGTAAATATTTTGTAAAATTTGTTATTTTTTAAAATTTTCCCTTTTAAAACCTATTTTTTAAAATTTGGTGAGTAAAAATGTACATTTTGAAAATTCGGAGACCAAATGGTCTATTCTTATAAACATAAAGATTAAACATATACATTTTTAAAGCTAAAAAATAAAATACATATATTCTTCCAAACAAGGTAAAGTTCTAAAATGATATTAGGAGCATTTTTAAAAATAACAAAATAAATTAAAATATTTACAAGCTATAGCAAAATTTTGAATTCTATTAATGATAGTCTTCTGTTACTATAACATATCAATAACTATCAGTAATAGAATTTTATGAGTTATAAATATTTTATAAAATTTATTATTTTTGAAAATTTCTCGTGATATTATGTAATTTAATGGTTGGTTCTTATGACTAAACCCTAATCAATAAGAAAAAAATGATGTCCTCGTCTATCCGAATTAGAACATGATTCTCGATATAATACAATACATGTTTCAATTATATATATATATACATATATATATATAAGACTTCATGATTTGGACGACTTAGCTTTAATTTGATCTCTCTAATTTTAGGACACTCGATTTTAGTTTGTAATTAATCATTTGAATTTAGTTTTAATTAATTTTAGTTAAAAGAGTATACATATCTTCATAACCAATTCGATATTATGCTGTCGATTTCATATAATTTAAATCCTTTTTATAATTCATACCCTAAATTAAACTTCTATATAGATGATATATATACTTTTAATAGACCAACAACAATATAGTTAATCATTATTAATATTGAATTTGTTGTATTTGTCATTATCTCTTAATTAAAATTGTTACCTATTACAATTACTCGATTAAATTTGTAAGTTGTTCTTTTAGTATACAACAAACATGATGGTATCATTAAGTTATATACTCACGTTGACAAATGTGATTGTGAGTTGTTAATGAAAGAAAGGTTGATTAGTGAATGGTTTGATTTATTAAAGGGTAATAATTATAACAATTAACAAGGATAATTTGGAAGTTTAATTAGGTTGCAATTTTAATCCCTAGACTTTTAAATCTTTGTCTATTTTGGTCTTTAAAAGTTTAAAAGTGTCCAATAGATCTCTAACTCTTTGTCTATTTTGGTCTTTAAAAATTTAAAAGTGTCCAATAAATCTCTAAGTTTTTAACATTGTGTTAAATAAGTTCTCCAACTTAAAAAAATGTCTAATAAATTCTTAAATTTTTAATTTCACATTCATTAAATCTCAAGAAAGGTGTCAATAGACCTTTATATATTTTTCTTATTTCTATCTCATATATTCCTTATGGGTATTGAGACGTTAAATTGAGTTCTGAAGTTTGAATTAATATGTTAAGACTTGTATGAAGTATGTGCTTAGTTAGAAAGTTGTTTAGTTGAAGTTAAAAAGTATAAACATAGAAAATTATTTAGTTTAAATAATTAAAGAAAGGGAAAGGAAAAAGGTAAACATTAAATTTCTTAGTAAATGTGAAAAAAAAAAAAGAGGTTTTTGCAAACTTTAATAGTGAACAGTGAACATTACTAAAATTAATAGAGTTAAATTATTTAATTAACACAAAATTATTTCAAACTAAAGGTAAAATATTGAAACTCAGTTCCAAATAGACATAAAGTAGTTACCTTCAATTTTAATTTTAGTAGACCAGCTATGATTAATTTTCTTTTAAGAAAAATAAACGCATAACATATTTACAAGATATAAAATTAAAAATTTAAAAACTAATTAAATATAAATTTTAAATTTAGATTAATATTAAACACTCTAAAAATTCAAAAATAAAACAATATTAAGATTTAAATATTAATTTGACCTTTTATACTTTTGAGTTTTATCTATTTCCGTATTTCTACAATTTTTATTCATTTTAATTTTTATACGTTTTCAAATTACAAGGAATAAATGAAATGAAAGTTAAAAGTACCAGAATAAGAAAAATGAACATTTTAAAAGTAAACTCGACTAAAAATCGAGGTGTCAAATTAATAAAAATTGTAATTCAAATTAACAATTATTATTAGGATTAAATAAGGAATGATATTATTAATTACATTAAGATTAAAAATATCAAAGGCAATATAAAAGGCTAAGCATATTGGGTTATGATATGCTTCGAGTAGGAAATATACAACAACTCATAATTTCACCTTTTTTTTTAATAGAAAAGCTCATCTACTTTTTTTTAATTAATTGCTTTGGGCTAAGTCAAACATCAATCAAACCTTAATAATTGCTAATTTATATTGTTTTTCTTTATATATATATATATATATATATATATATATATATATATTATTTGGGGTTCACCTTGATGACGATGTATGGATTTCTAAATTTTGAATTTCAACAAATTTTACTTTAAACTATGATAAGTGATTGAGTCAACATTTTCTTTATTTTGTATTAACTTTTTTTTCTTGTCTTGTAAAATCTTCTATCAACATGTTCACATGTTTAACTTTGAAACTTTCTTTTTGTTAAATTACACTCTTTTTTATTTTATTTTATGTTAATAGGGTTTGGTTCTTTTTAATGTCTTATAATTAACTCTCAATTTTAAATATAGTTTTTTGGAAACTGTGATGAATAGCTTAGAAAATGAAACTATTTATAAAATATAGAAAAAATTTCAAATGAAACCATAAAAAGTTCGATTAAATTTTTTTTATATATTTTGTAAATAGTTTTAATATTTTATTATTTAAAAAATAGCCATTATATCTTTAATTAAAGAAGCATTTTTAAAAATAGTAAAATAAATTAAAATATTTATAAACTATAGCAAAATTTTGTATTCTATTCATGATAATTTTCTATTACTATAACATATCAATAACTATCAATGATAAAATTTGCTATAGGTGGTAAATATTTTGTAAAATTTGTTATTTTTTAAAATTCTTCTTAGTTAATCTTTGGGAGAATGTTTCTTGACTTTGAAATTCTTTTAATAATATAAATGATGGGCAATGACAAGGCAACTAATATGTAACTATTAGAATACATGTATGACACTAATTATAAAATTATTCTTGCAAATTGATATGGCAGGTGTGTAAAAATTGATTGTGGGAATGATGTAGTCAAAGACATTAAGATATCTTTCGAAGTTGAAAAACCTAATAGGAAAAACATACCCTAACACTCATATATGGACACCAACAGTGAGTTCACTTGGAAAAAGTGAGACCTAGAAAGGAAATTCCATACATTATTGGTCCGGTGTCTTGACATATACATGTTGTAATACCTCAAACCCATGATTCTGATGAATATTTGAAATTTAGATTTGACAACTGAAGTCACAAACATTCTCTCGCATCTTTCTAAGCCTTACTACTAGAGTAAAAGTTGTTGGTATAAACTAAACCAACACAGATCTTTTTAGCACGCTTTGTCCTCACTCACATACACTTTAATTTAAGAAATTTCTCAAGAGACTACTTAGTATAAAATTGCTTTAAGTTAAGTACGCTTAACTTTAAAAAAGATGGTGCACTTCTCATTTGGATGTGATCTCGATTCATTCATATCCCTTCTAAAGTTGGAACGTTACACAAGCACTTTAACTTTAAGTCAAAAAGTAATATAGAACTTAAAGGGTGTCGTTTAGCATGCATAGCTGAGTTGATCAGTTGGTAATTATTATAGAAGGAAAGTAACATAATTTTTTTTTGTGAATTTACCTAGCGATGTAGCTAGGACGAAAGTGGAAAAGAATCTTTAAGGTTAAATCTGAATATCTTGATCACAAAATTTGAGAAATTTTGATGAATGACGAGAGAAGCGAACCATGAATAGATTAGAGACTAAAGGATTTAGAATGAGAAAACTAAATTGATTTGATAGAATGTGGATGAAGATTTTTCACAAGAGAATCAAATTATGAATTTGCAATGAAAACTTAAAGTCATGGAGGAAGAATGGAAATTACTAACTGTATTAGATAAGTGTCAAATGTATGTTATGGTGGTAAGTTTTTAGTGTAAGTGTATTTTTATGTACCTAAATAAAATAAAGTACAGTATTTTTACCAATGAATCTCTATTTTATTAATTAAAATTTTTATTATCGATTATCCAAATTTAAAAATTTTACTTCTATCTTATTTTCCTCAATTTTCACATTTAAGGCAATGATTCTTCTAAATAACAAATACAAAGTATTTTATATTCACATTTCTTATTTTTTGAATGACAGTTTTCTTAAATTCTTACTTTTCTTAACTGTCACTAATAATAGTTTTACCTTTTTTAACACAATAATTTTTTCTTTCTATCTTGCATATTAAAATTTATTTTTTAATTTTAATAAATATAAAGTATGTATTTAATTATATTAGAATTATAAACAAAATTACAAGATGGTTTAATTTTTAGATGATAAAGATTTTTTCATTAAATGACTAGGTATGTGTGTTTTTTAAATCTGAGTTAAAAACATATTTTTTAGAAAGAATATAATTATAATTGAATTCCTAATTTTAAAAATATGGAAAAGTATCTTATAAATTTAATAGATAAAAGTTTCAAAGTATTTTGGATCTTCACATCGGAAAATTATTATTTATTAATTAATAATTTGCTATAAAAATGATTTTTTATTAATTCAAAGTTGCTGTGATTTGAAATTGGTGGTATTTTTTAAAGTTTAGATTTTTCTTGATCAAATCCTAATTTTAGGTATTTGTTCTTACAGTATTTTCGTCTTCTAATAATTTGAATTTTTTACTAACAAAGTTTTAGGCATGTTGTTATTTTTTAAAATATATTTGTCTTGTCTGGTGATGATATCTTCCATTTTAATAATGAAAGGTATTAAAAAAAAAAAAAAAACTTTCGACGCACAATATGTAGTGTTGAGAGTTCCTAGACATCTCCCAGTGCTATATTGATAGCATCTTTGACGTTCATACAATGTCGAAAGATGTTTAGGAACTTTTAACGCTGCATGTCCGACTTGTATCCCGACACATATTTATATGTCGTGAAAGTCTTTTTTTAATGTTTTTTATATATTTTTCGACAATTTTGTGCATCGGGAGAACCCCCTTTTCTTATAGTGTGGATAGATGGTTGAAAGACGTAAGTTGATTTGATTTGTTTGAATGAGACCGTTAATAATTGTATTTAGAAGGTGAGTGGTCTATTAGAGAGAAGAGACATTTTTGACAATTTCTTAACAATATTTTTTCTATATATTTTTCGATTTTACTATATTAACAATAAAATTTTATTATAATTATGCAAAGTGAACCTTTAAATTTATCCCTTTATTCCAAACTCACTCATAACATCAACCATCGAAAACATTTTCAATACGTTCACACCTTACGGTATTTTTACATTATAACTACCACATTACTTTTCATATTATTTCCATTACCATTTTTTATCTCCTCCACAATCATTTTTTTTTTTCTTAAAATCATAAAGGTAAAGAGAATTTAAAATAGAAAGGACATAATTGAAACCGACCAATTGAAGGTTCTTACAACTTCTATTGTATGAAAACTAGGTAGAAGAAATTAAACAATTTTCAAAACCGTGTAGCGAGAAAAACAAGAATACGTTTCTCTAATAAATTAGTTAATAGTTAGGATCCCCAAACAAAACCAAAGCGTGTCAAACTGACTTCAAATTCCATAAAAGCAAACTTTACCCCACAAAAAAAGGGGGAAATAAAGAAAAGTAAAACAAATTTAAAACGAATATGAACAATAATATTATATTATATGGCATCACCATATCCACAGACACAAACTTTTTTGTAGTACTTCATTTTCCCTACCTAATAATTGAATTTTTATTTCACACTATTGTGATAGTTATGTACCTTCAGAAAAATTGGATCCTCTTTTTTGGATGATATTTGTTCTTTGAAAGCTCCTCAATTCAAATAACAGTACAACACAGAGGAACACACCTTATTTGATTGCCTTATCGAAGCTTCGTTGTGGTGCTTATGGTTGAACCGAAATGATCGGAAAGTCTCTTCTATTCACATTTGAAAGATATTCTTAATCTTTGCATCACTTTTTCTTTTTGTAATTATAACCACGATTCTATATAGTTTAACTGGCATGTGTTTTGTATTAACAACTTTTTGAACATCTCTTTAGTTCACTTTATGCTTTTTCATTGGTTAATAACATTGCTTTTGGCCTCGAGGGGATGTGGATATTTTAGAGGTGTCGACCTAGCAAGTTGAGATGTCTTTAAAAAAATTTTCAAAAAAAAATTATTAACTATCATTAATTATTTTTTTAAAAAAATACTATAATTTTATGAAGCATTTTTAAATATAACAAAATGAATTAAAATAATTACAAAGTATAGTAAAATCGTAAATATATCACTAATAAACACTAATAAAAGTATATCAATATCTATCATGGATAGAATATGAAATTTTGTTATATATTGTAAATAAATTTTAGCAATTTCATTATTTACAATAATTCTCTTAATTTTTATACCCTTTTATAATTTTTTGGGTTTGTCTGTGTTTGAGGTTTGAATTCTATACTTTCCTTATCAAATTTTATTATTATTATAAGAGAAATATAATTATTAACAAAAATAAAATTAAATTAAAAAAAGGATATCACTAAGAACAATATTCGATGCATCTTATACTACACTAATTTAATTTTCTTTTACAAAGACTCAACTCAACCACATAACAAATAAACCTAAAAAATTATTAAGAAAACAAAAAAAAAAAAAAAGGGAAATTTCTCATGTCGCAAAAGTAGTTACCCAACTCAAGATCTTAGCATTAAGATTTCATCGATGTCGATATTTTTATTTAGATTTCCAAGATTCTATGAGTTCGATATATATTGATACGAGCATGATGAATCAATATTTTCAATAGATCATAAAAAAATCTACGAAACATAAAAAAATAAATATCCAAATGTCATAATAATTATATATATATATATAATATTAATGAAAACAATAAAAAGTTTCTCTACTAATTTAAATTTATTGTGTTGATAATTTTTTAGAAATGTCTATCAAATTCAACACATTATCATTATTTTTAACAAAAATTTTATAAAATTAAGATTTTGATATTTTCACTAATATCGATATCTTTATGATGCATGCATGCAAAGTGTTTGTTATTATTTTCTTTTTTAATGACTAAAAGGGGTCAACAAGCAATGAGACGATGATACAAAGGTTGGTAATATAGCTGTTTCCATTTCTTCTAAGAGAAAAAAATAATAACAATTAATTAAAAAAAACTTGAAAAGAGAGAGATGATATGATATTGAATAGCATTTTCTTGTCATGTTCAAATAAAGCAATAAAAGTAAAAGTTTTAAAGGAGAAAGAACCATTGACTAGAAAAAAGAAACATAAGCAAACTTTATATGCACTAAAAAATTGAGGTATATATTAATGTTGAGTTTGATTCAATCAAATTGTTCTCCACATTTTTTAATTATAATTCGTTACGATAACTAAATCATTTCTATCAAATGATTCCATATTAAATTTATACCTTCAATTTATATTTTGTGGTTCATCGATAAAAATTAATAAAGAAGTTTGCAAAAATAGTAAAAAATTTATGATAATTGAGTTCATATTACCTACATTTTCTAAATAGCAAATAAAGAGGTATGGTTAACTATCATGTGTTATTATAAATTGTTTAAAGTAAAGAATTCTAAACTATCATTATTAAATATTAATTTACAAACAAAATCATCTGTGATGAAATTTTTATATTTCTATTTTATCCCCAAAATGATTATAAAACTATAAACTTATGAGCTTTTTTTTTCTTTTTTCTTTTTTTAGTTTTTAATACAGCAATTACAAGATTTCGGGTGCGTTTGAATTGTCTATGAAAAAAAAGTTTTTTAATAATAATTTCTTTATAAAATAAATTTAAAATCTAAATATTTACATGTTTGATTTAATCTCTTTATAAATATTTATATGTAAAATTGTGTTTGGTTTAGTCCTATACTAACAATGTTTGTACTCAGGTCAAATTACCATAAAAGACTATTAAACATTATGAACTAATTTGATAAAGAAATACACATACCGAATCTTTTTTTAAAAAATATATTTTTAATTTAAAAATAATCTCATGTTATCCTGAAATTATTAATTTTTTAGTTACTTAAAATAATTAATGGAAGTTTAAACCAAACATTAGTTTCATTTGTATTATTATTTTTTAAAAATTCAATTTTAGAAGCACAAATATCTTGAAATGTAAATACATAACCATAATATATA
>JBBPDI010000005.1:3296882-3312537 GCA_037974545.1 Cucumis variabilis
TTTTTGAACGGAGAACATGTCCGGGCTTCGATACCCTGTACTCGTGTCTAATTTTTCACTACGTTAATTTTCCTTTCTCATTTCTTCATTCTTTATAATTATTTAACTCGACGGTTCAGATATGAAGATGTGGTCGAGAATGATGCCTCTGATTGCGCCACCTCGTCACATTTCTGTAGATGGTTGTACCCACGATATTTCCCCGAAAATTAGATAGGTATCGGATGAAAACCCACCCGGGCAGACCATTTTCGAGTCAATTAATTCTTCTTTTTTTTTTAATATAATGTAATTTTTCTTTTATGAAATAAACCCCTTTACTTACAACCAGTAATAATGATGATGATGATGATTTATCTTTAGTTTTACTGTGGTAAATAATTTAGGGTTTGAGAAGGTAGATAGAATTGGTCTTTGTCTGTTAGAATATAAAATAGTTTAATTCAGATTTTATTTTTTAATACACACATGGGCAAAATTAAGTAAACAATTTTGGGTTGTGCTAGGGATTTTTCTTTTCCTTTCTTTTCTAAAAAAACTTGTTTCAAACGTAGGGTTTGGAATATTAACAAAAATAAAAATAATTATTCAATTAATAAAATATAATTTATTTTAATTAGTGACTTTTTAACTAGTTCAACCTATAAAGTTTTAATTAATAATGTTATGCAAAACTATATTGATGCTTTCATGGTGCATAATACCTTCTCAAATTTCTTGTCTAACCGTTGAAGTTTTATGATTTCGTATCTTGTTTGGGTATTTGACTTTAAGTTTGTTTGATTCTATTTGGAAGTTTTCGAAGGAAATTGAGGTTACTTTTGTAACGGTTACGTTCTTTAATGTGAAATCTTTCAGAATATCGCATTTTGAACTTTAACAGAGAAGAAGGTTAATTAAACGGTCTTCTTTCATGAGCAAATTTTTCAACCTATGTTGATCTTGTCGTATTATATCATTAGATTGATCATAATAAATGTTTAGATCTTAAGCTTGTTTGGTATATTTTATTTCATTATCCTTATTTTCGGTTTTTTTTTGTGTGTGTGTGTGATATGGTCATAATTTTGAATTTTGTTAGCTTTTTTAAATAGTATCAAAAAAATTAAAATTTTTAGTACTTTATATTGAAATAATTTCATTTTTATTTTAATTAAAAAAATAGAACAAAACGTTTATTTGGAACGGTAAAATTTTAAATGTGCAATTTAGAGGTGTTTTAAACCCGACCAACCCAAATTACCAACTGATCAAGTCGTAAGGGTTGAGTTGGGTTAAATTTTGTGTTGGATTGGATTGGATTAAAAAATTGAAGAAGAGAAAATTGAGCCAAGTGGATTGTCTGGTCAATAAAGTCAGGTTGACCCTATCCAACCCGTTTATGTATATATATATACTTAAAACCTAAAAGTAAAGAATGAACATTGTAAACTTAAAATTATAATATTTGTTTATAAATTCATTTTATCCTTCTAGCAAAACAATAAAATACAATTTGTAACTTAATCACACATCATAAAGTTATATGTATAATGAACACATCAAACAAGATCCATATATAATAAATTAATAAAAAATTATTTTAAATGATAAAATTTCTAAAATATTTAGAAAATATAGGAAAATATCACAAACTATCTAATAGATTCAAATAGATTATTGTGATATTTTAGTTTAATATATATTGATGTAAAAATTTATCTGAATAATTTTAGTAGGTTTGAAAGTAACCCTAAATTGAACTTATATAAAATATTTGTTTATATGAATTTGAATTTCATTTTAAATTAATATACTTTTATTATTTAATTTATTAATTAGCTTTCTCAACAAAACAATATATAGTAATGTAATAATTTTAGAAAATAGATATTAATCTAAATTTGCATTTGAATATTTTTTCAAAGAAAATTAAAGAAAAAACTACAATACAGCCAAATAAAGTAAAATATATAGTTGGCAACTGTTGTCTTTAACCACAAGCATCTATGAAATTCATGTTTTAGGAGAAAATTCAAAGCAATAAAAAAAAGAACAGTGACTTATAATTTTACATGGTTTTATGACATATATATTTCACTAGACAAATACATGCCCAAGTATGGCAGTACAACCAAGCATGACCATGGTTTACATGTTGGTATTTTTTTTTTTTTTTTGTTTTAGGAAGAAGACTATATTTCTTGATTATTATTTAAGTTAGAATATTCATTTAAGCGACTTTTCTCTCAATGCATGCTTCAACAATAGTCTTACGTTGACCGTTTAAAGAACACTTATTTTATTTTGGTGGAAAATAATATAATAGTCTTAGCTTTTTCAAAAAAAACTCCACAATGACATTATTTTGATGAAGAATAAATTTGAACACATAACCTTTTAGATTACTAGCTGTGATATCATCTTAAATATATAATTGGTCCAAAAGCTTAAGTTTATGGAGTGTAAGGTAAAGTTAATGTTATATCATCTAGCACTGGTTATTGAGATTTTCACTTAGCAAACCTTGTTAGGGGAGGAGATGTCGAGTTGCGGAATAATACTGTAATAGTTACGAAGATGACAATGAAATGGGTGTGAAACGTCTTTTTCATTGACTCGTCTTTAGATGACTATTAAATTAGAAGATGAGGGAACCGATTGTTTGCTTAATAAAGAGGATGAGAGACTCGTCCATTGAGTCCTTAATGAATGAAGTTTTTCAGTCGACATCTATTGTGAGTATTTATGTTCTCAACATATTTTATAAAATGGTGATGTTGATGTAATGACAAGTGTGGTTTGGGATATGAGTTGAACGGTAAAGTTTGAAATTAATATGTTAGAATTAGACCGTTTATATTTGGAGTGGAGAGGGTGTGAAAATGAATTTATTTGATAAATGTTTAAAAGAAAAAAGAAAATATAATTTTTCTTGACAAATGTATGAACTTTAATGGTATAATTTTACAATGACGATGGATGAAGCATAATTGATTTTTTTCTACCATCTGAATTGGTATTAGGTGTATTGTTCATGATTTGAATTTAACCATTCTTCATAGTTAGAATTATAATTTTTATGCAATAAAAACAAACTTTTTCACATCTTTTTATAATCTATTTGATATTCTTTTTGTTTTAAGTTTAAGGTACCTACAAAAAATTTTGTTTTGTAATCCACATTTTATTTTTTTTTCCTATTTAACGAGTTTTGAAAACTAACTTTCTTACTTTTTGATTTTTAAAATCAAGTCTATTTTCTCTTAAATCATAAGAATAGTTTGCATCTTTCTTTAAGTGTAAGAGTCTAATTCTTTGCCAAATTTCAAAATAAAAAACTAAAATGTTAAAAGCCATTATTTAGATCCCGTATGATAACCACTTAAGAAGTGTTTTGAGACAAAAAATTGGTTATCATAATTTTTTGGTTATTTATAGTTGAGTTACATAGTTCGTATTTAAGATGTAGATTATTTTAGTTTTGGCTATAATAACTTATGTTTGAGGTATAAACTTTTTTAATTTGAGAATAAAATATTAAACACGGTAGCAAATAATAAAAAAATGATGAATGTCAAAAATAGTAAAAGTGGTAATAAATAGTAAATATTGTAATAAATTGGGGTTTTGAAATAATTTTTTTTTACTGTAGTTAATTGGGGATTACAAAAAAATATTTACGGAGATGATTATTATAATCTTAAATAGTCCTTGCTCCAAACAACCCTTTCACTTTTTTTTTAATTAGTTTTTGGAAGTTAAGTCTATTTTCTTTCTCTTTCTTTAAGTACAATAGTTGAATTATTAACCAACTTTCAAAATAAAAAAACAGAAAATAAATTCTTGAAAGCTGTTTTTTTTCCTCCAATTTTGACTTGATTTTTTAAATCATGAGTTAAAAGTAGATAGTAAAAAATTTGGATATAGAAATAGTGTTTATATGTTTAATTATAGAAAAATTAAAAAAATCAAATTGTTACCAAGCATGTTAGTTTTCAACATTTTGCTTGGGTTTTAAAACATTAATAAAAAGTATACAACAAATAAAATAATTTAGGGGTGAAATTAGTGATTGTGCTTGACTTTCAAAAACAAAAAGTAAGACAATAACCAAATTAGTTCTATTGCTATTTCTTTTTTATAAAACAAAAACTTAACTCTTCTTACAAATGAAAAAGGTTTTAAAAAATCACAATTTTTAAAAGATAAAAATAAAATAGTTATGAAAAGGGTTTAAAAATTAATTTTTATTTATCAAAATTTAACTTAAAATTTGAAAAAAAAAATCCATTAAAAATTAGGATTTTTTGTGTATTCAACAAAGCCGCCAACGTATTTACAAATAGAAAAACGACGTATATCACTTTATTTTTAGAAAAAAACTTAAAAAGTCAAATATGGTCATCAAATAGGATATTTTGAGATGAGAAGTTGAACAGTGGAAAGTTATAATTATGAAGTTTGGGGAATTGTAAATTCCTAAGACCCACAATATAAGAAGTTGGTAAGGTATAAAATTTGTGTGTTTTTAGTAGTGAGACTTACAAACTCTTAGGACTAAACGATTCTTAGTTCCAAACTTCTTAAACAAAACACACTCTAAAGTAGATATCATAGTTTATGGAAGGTTTTGATACTTGTTAATTCTAATTCGACGAAGCCTCATCCTTCATACCAAAAAAAAAAACTAGCTATAAAACAAATCTAGAATACAAAAAGTGAGACACATGTTTACCTTATGTAATTTTCATACATATCAAATATTGTCATAGCTGTAAGATTAGTTTTACGAGGGTCAAAACAATCACAAAATAATAGAACATGTTTGGTAAAGGAAAAGTATTATCTCTCGTTGGTTTTTTAAAAATTATTTTAAATAACAAAATTACGAAGAAATATAACAAAATATTATAGTCTATCTACTATAGACATATATTGACCTCAATTCAACACATTTTGAAAATAAAAAAACATATCATTCATTTATATAATCACTTTTTAATCTCCCCTCTCAACAAAACTTTAAAAAATTCGATCCTATGAGTTCAAAAAAGAAAAGAAAAAAAAAATCAATGACTCCATTTCTTAATTTATTTCACCAAATTTTGATCAATTCTTTCACTTGTATAATACTACTTTTCCTTTTTCTAATAAAAATAAATAATTTGCAATATTAAACAATTAAATCATAAATAATTTTATTAAAAAAACAATAACCAAATCACACTCACTTAGTAGTATTTTACTAAACACCAAACACTAATTTGTTTCCACAATTTTCTAAAAAAAATATTTTAATTTACTAACCACTAATACCACAAAAATATTATGGTATTAATATTAATTTTAATCTTAAACTTTAGTAATCATATCAATTTAAAATTAATAATTATATCAATTAGACACTTCTCAACTACATAACAATTACATAAGCATATTAATTTACACAATTTTTCATGTTTCATCTAGAAAACCTTTGTATTGTATACAACCTATAATTATATAAAATAAATACATAAATTTTCTTTACTCCAATCAACCATTTTGTAAAACTAATATTTACAAAAATCTACCCATATGTATTTATGATTTTTGAAAGAAATTAAGAGTTTAATTGATTTAAACTGTATGATGATTGAATAAAATCGTATTTATGAACTTATAAAACTTTTAATTAAGCTGATAAGTTTTTAATTAATATAACTCTGAAAGAAGTGATATTTGTCCAAATTATTTCCAAACTGTTTATTAAAAATGAGAAATGGAGGAAAATAAAGAGAAAAGTACGGAAATACCCCACCAATTAAATACGCGTTTAATCAATATCTGATTCCGGGAATCTTTTTTCCTTTTTCGGAAAAGAAAAAGAGAATTTGGATTAGTAAAGCTGGGGTACGAAATTCCGAAATCACCCCTCTCACGTGGAATTATCGCAGCCGTACAATTTGGCATATTCTTATTCACCGGAAGGCTATGAGAGAGAATAACACTCCATCATACGTTCATTATTTTATTACAAAGCTTTCTTCACAATTTCACATTACTTTCGGATTACGAAATTACTCAACCCAAAAAAAAGTTAGAAAAATAAGAGGCCTTGTCGGCAAGGTAGAAAGTAAAAAAGTAAAAACATCTTTTGGACGAATTTTCATCAACATTTTATAGATTTTCATCCATAATTTTAAAATATGTCTAGATATGAATTGATATTTTAGTTTATTACGAGAATTTCAAGAATGATATATGAACATATATCAAAATAGCTTTTAAGTGAATATAATATAAATAGCAAATAAGTCAACTTGTTAAGGACGTAAATTAATACAAAATTGTGCATTAAATTAATTGAATTTCTTGATACTTTTTTACGAAAGGTGCTTAAATTAGTTGAACATACAAAAATGTGTTTGCTATTAATTACTTATTGAAAAAATATTGACTCAGTTAATGTAAAATTTAGGTATGCCGCATGTTTTAACTAAGGGTTTAATAAGAAGGACAAGATAGATAACACAGCAGTTTGGTAATCCAGTTCGGCAAAGCTTGCCTGCGTCCGAGGAGCTTTTCGGCTCAGATCAGAAATATTATTGGAATTCGTCAATCATGTAACACAGTTCATTTGTTACATATAAATACTTGTTAAAGATAAATACAATAACGGATTTCAGGCTCCCCCTGAGTGTGTCACGAATCCTGTAGAGTCATTCTCAGGCTCCCCCTGCAACTCAGGACAACTTCCCGTTATCTTCAATATTCCTGTAGATCACCCTGTGCAAGTAATACACAGTATCTTCAATGGCTGCACTGCCAAGACATTACGAACCTGTGTGAAGTCGAGACCTCTCACAATCGTCGTAGACGCTTCAAAATCTGAATAACCCGCGTACCAATCTGTTCTTGCTGAAGACGTAAACTAAAACAGATCTGATTTGTCCTATAAGTACGTTACTTCAAGATTCCTTTTTTAAAGGAATCTACAACAACCAAGTAAATCTTTGATATGATTTGATAACAATTGTTAATAAAGAAATTGACAAAAAATATAATCGTAACACTTATATTTCATTAGAGGGGTATTAGAAGACCATGAATGAAAGGTGTTGACTAGTGGGATTTACTTATTAAATGAACCATGAAATTAACAATTTTTTTGGTCGTGGGGATTACATATTATTTATATCAAACAAAGAGTGTTCACGATCCCTTAATCTTGACTCTTAGAATCAAATACTTTTATGAACGTAAATTTGAGTTAAATTAATAAAATTTATTAATTCAAATTTTGATCCACCAACTTGAGTTGATGAGTGGATTGACAATTCTCCCTCCCTCTAATATTTTCAAATACACGCAATCATAGATTAGTGCAACAATCCACTTTGAGAAACACAATTATTGCCCCACTCCAATAATATGTATTGAGATCGACTTAGGCGACCAACTCCAACAAATATACCCACCTCTGACAATCAATTCTGACGAAGAGCATCTCTATCTGACGAAGAGCATCTTTATCGATAGTTAACTTGTGTAAACATGTTTGGATAGTCATCTTTGACTACCAACTCAAGTGACCTTTGACAACAAACTCCAGCCATGATTTGGTCAATCTATCTCTAACATCTAATTCTAACACCTAGTTTTCATCACTGATCACACATATCGTTTTTTTTATAAGAAAACTTGATCAATCATATAGTTTTTGAAAAAAAGACTTGGCAGGTGAAAGTGTGTTTTTAAATATATTATTTTCATAGTATTTAAATATAGTAATACTGCAAATTAATTTCTTTTTTATAAAGTTAAAATTGCTATTAATGCAAATTTTTTCTCTTTGAGGACCAATTTGTAAAATGTACTTCCTTGATCAAATCAAGAGCTGAGAGTGCAAACTAACAACATTGATTAAAATTAGTTGGTCAATGACTTTCTTTTGCATTTTCTTTTAGAAGATTCTTTACATGCTAAAAAAAAATTAAAAACTAAAAATAATAATAAAGAAAAAATATTTGGTAAGTCAAATAATTAGATAGGATATTAATCGAATTGAATTTATAACTGATTGACCTTCTATCTTAGTGAAAACTTAAATATTTTTTGTTAAACTTAATTTTTTTCTTACATTTACCATTATCGCTTATAGTCAAACAATAATGAAAACATTTCAATTCACAACAATATTGTTAACAGTAACAAAAATTTCACGCAATAATTTTCAACCACTATTTGAATAGGTACTAGCATGTAAGTGAGTGGTTCCATATCCACTTTTCATATTATGTTTTCAGTGGGATAAACATGACCTTAGTTTGTTTTGGTTAATGAGGTTCCAAAACATGCATATTTGATTTGAAGGTTTCAATTTTATCTATTTCTATTATTTCTAAAGTTTGAAATTGATTTTAAAACGATATTTTATATAAACTTTGGAGGTTGTATTAGTTAAAAATCTAAACTAATAATTTTAATTGATACAACCTCCAAATTTTATGGGTATAATACGATATTCCTCCCACCTTAACAAAAGAAAATGCAACTCTTTACCAAAATCTTATAGAAGAACAAATCTAATCCAATAATATCTTAAGGGATCTTTTAAAAAATATAAGAAAACCACAAAATATTTATATGGTATAGAACAATTTTGAATACAAAAAAGCTCACAGGCCCACAATGGAAACTACCAAAAACGTCCGTGATTAATTGACATCTAGCGCGTTATATATTTGGAAAATGATCATTTCGATTTGGCTATTCTTCTCTATACGATTGTTACCAAATCTAAACGATTTTTTTGGCACGCGATTGTTTGGATTTGACACATGATCGTTTACATTTGGCAACAATCGTTTATATTTAATCGTTTAAATTAGGGTAGTCAAATCTCAATGACTTTTTTTACAATCTTTTATATTTGACACACGATCTTAAAAAACTAAATAACAGTTTGAAAAAAATAGCACGATCTTTAACCAAATAACAGTTTGAAAAAAAATATAAAAAATTACTGAAGAAAGAAAAAGATGATTGAAAGGAAAAAAATTACAGAAAAAAAGAAAAAGATGATGGAAAGGAAAAGAAAAATTGCAGAAGAAAGAATATGAAAAGGAAGGGCAAATGGAAATATTTATGAAAATTGCAGAAGAGAAGAAAAAGACAATGGAAAGAAAAATATAGTAGAAAAGAAGAGAAGAAAGATGATAAGGAACGACAAACTTGATTTTTTTTTAAAAAAAATTATAAATTCCATGGACTTTTTTATTTTGTAACACAACCGTAAATATTTTACACGTTTATTCTATTTATGAAATTTAACCATATTTTAACTATCTTGTCATCATTGTGTTGTATCAAGTAGAGATCAACTCTACTTTAGAACAATTTACATATACTAATTTCAACTTATTATTTAAAGGGTTCATCGATTTTTGACTACGAAGAGTTGAAGATTTTCCTAACACTTGAAAGACTCCACATAAACTCTTGAAGCTGAATCACATTTAGAATAAGTTTTTTGAAATAGAGATATTCTTTTAAGACTCTAACTTCAAGAACATCGTTGTGCTCTAGCTTCGACACATCAAGTGTATGCATTGATCTCTAATAGAGAATTAGATGATCAAGTACTAAAAATCAAACCACATTAACATAAATTAAAATAGCTAGGCACAAGTTCTCAACTCCATGATACACTTTAATTTTCTTTAGAACCCTATGATCAAATGTTAAAAAATAAGTCTATACACATCACTTCTATCAATTGGTTTGTGTTTTTTTGTTGTCAAGATTTTAGGTGTGTTTTTAAATTTAAAACAAAACAATATAGCTTTTCAAAACTTTGTTTTTTATTTTGAAAATTGGCTAAGAATTCGAATATTTTTATGTCGAAAATATACTTAATAGAAAACAAACACAATTTCTAAAAACTAAAACAAAATGGATTATAGAAAAAAGTTTATAAAAGTTCTTTTAACTAAATCGTTACTCGCTGATTGTTTGATCATGCTAAGTTTATAGAATGGTCTTGTTTCCCCTAACCAAATTTTGAGGAAAAGAAAGGATATTTATACCAACTTTGATGAAAGGGACATTGGTGGACCAAATTTAATTTAGCACACACAGGTCAAAAGTTTGAAGGTGTGTATAGCACATGCATATGTTAGCTAAAGAGAAAATATATGAGAATTATGGCAAGCTGCCATATGAGACTACTCTTTCAAGTCAACTCTAAATTATTGAGCCACAGTTCTAATATTGATATATGGTTTGAACAACGTGTCTCTCAATATACTTTTTTTTAATAGAAACAATCAAACAATCCATTTTTACGTTATTTAGAATACACAAACATGGCATGCATCAATTTTTAAGATTAACTTTTAATTTCATCAAATTGACTAGTAAAATTTATTGAGTTAAAATTAATATTAATATGCAGTTAACTTTATGCATCAATCAAATTTACCTTAATGTTAGACTTGATTTGTCATGGGAATTATAAAATTTATTTGGTCTTTTTGTCTTATTGTTTCTTTAGCTAGTGATGATCAGTATATTAAGAAACTTGAATTGAATGTAAAATTATAATTATCTAAGGTTCAATTTTAGTTCACTATAAGAGAATGAGTTTTTTATTTTATTGAAAATGAATTACTTCGTATGATATAATATTCACTACTGCATATACCTATTTAGCATATATTGGAAATTTAACTTAATGAAGGAATTGCAAATAATAATAGAGGAAAATAAAAAGTTAATATTGAGAAAACTAATATGTTAACAATTAAGTTTTAGGTGCATATATCTCGCTCTTTTTAAGGAGATTCAAATCCTCTTGACGTATGTATGTTGTATCTCTTTATATCAACCATGCATTAGTTGCAACAAATAATTCTCTCTGGCCTGTCCATGATATAATAATCCAGTTGAAACGTTGTGTAACTCAAACAATTATGCACTGTAAGAGCTCAAACTAACATGCATTATAAAGTTGAGCTCAAAGCTCCACAACTAAATACCATTATTTTAACCAATTACTTATCGCAAAAGTGCTATTTTGAAAAAGTAAAAGAAAATGACATGTTAGAACCTTTTCTTTTGGTGTGTATTGAGAGAATGGTAAGTGAAGTATATATTTATAGTGAACACTAGATCTTGAATATTTAATTCAAAAGCATAATGTTTTAACATTTCTTTAAATTACGTTTTTTAATTTTTAAACGAAGAAACACTTAAACCTTTAACTCAATAAACATTTAAAAAGGCTATTAAGTATTTAAAACGTTGTTAAAATATTTAAAATGTTACAACGTAGTTGAAAAGACTACTATTTATCATAAGTTTTTAGAGTTTTTTAGAGTGGTCATTTTACCACAATGATATGGAAAGTCTTGTTTGTCTATCCCAATTGACACAATTGATGAGACAAAGAATTAGAAAAAGAAATAAAGGTTGCAACAAAAGCAATTGGGAGAAGTAAAAAGAAAAGAAGATTAGAGTTTGAGAAAAATGAGAGAGGTTGACAAAGAAAATCTTAAAAATCTATAGAAAAGAAAGTGCATAGCTCACCATCTTAAGAAAAAGAAAAAGTAAGAAAATAAATGAAAAGTTGGATGACAGTTTTAGACTTTAAAGGAATGTTTGTGGTGGATAGCGAGTTATTATATCATGTGCGTTATAATAAACTATAATAGTGTTTAAGGTGCAGAATATTATAATCTATTATAATCGGTATATTAGATGCATATTGTTATAGTACAAATTATAGCTTGTAAAATAAATATCGGTTACCTTAGATATTTTTTTTTCATTGTTATTTTTTATCATATATATTTATGTACATAGAAACACTATTTTTGAAAAATATCGTTCAAACTATCTGTTCCACCAATTTATATAAACTAGATTATTACTATGTGAGATTCTTGTGTTATAAAATTTTATAATATAACATTTTTTTTAAAAAAATAAAATTTTATAATAATATAACCACTTCTATAAAAATTAATATGTGATTTTATTAAATCTCGTTAATTATTTGTTTATTTGATAAATTTAATAATATTGAGATATATGATATTCAAATTTTACTAAAATAAAATTTCATAGACTATTGTCACTTTAACTAAGTCAAAAAATGTAATGATTTTTAATATGCTAACTTTAATTGAAATAAATTAGTATTTAATCTTAAATCCAATTATTGAAAAATTATAAATTTTTTTTATCAAATTATATTTGAGAAATAAAAAAATCATAAAGTTTTGAATTTTAATTTTGATTCGGTGGCTAAGTTTTTTTCAACATTGTAATTTTTAATTTTTCTTTTCAATGGAGTTTTTTTTTAACTATTTACACTTTATAGAAAACAATTACTAAAAGAAAAAAATTATTACACTTGATTTTCCTGCAAAATTATAAAGTATAATAATTTTGTCACCTTTTCTATTTTTGACAATTTCTCCAGTTAAATTGACCAACAAAAAAATAAAAATATTATTAAATTAAGTTAGGGATTTCTACACTTATAACATAAATTATGCTTTTTGTATAAATTTCAACTTAGTTTAAAGCATATTTATTTATAATTTAACTGACCAATCGTTGGATGAGTTTTTTTTTTCCATATGCTTTTTTATTACACTTTATATGCTTTTTTTCGCCCCCATCTAAAAAAGAAGTTTGACTACTTGGGAGAGTTAGGTTGGATGGGTAAAAATAACCAACCAATCGTTTCAATTTGGTTTACCAATAATTAAAGAGATTTATTATCTCGTTATTCGCATCGACTCACATTTCTCACACCGTTATTCATATCAATTTCCTCAATTACTTAAAATTATTATCAACTCAACTCAACTCAACTATATGCTTTTACCGCTAACCAAACACCCCTTTAATTGAAATTTTTTAACTGAAAGAGCCACATATATATATATTTTAAAATAGAACCATATATATATTTTTAACTGATTTTTTTTAAAGCCAACATCAATTCCTCTCGAAGACGAAGGTTAATACAAAGGGAGGATACTCATATTTAGGTTTAAAGACTAACTAATATAAGACCATGAATCCTCTTTGTCGCTTGTCTAAAGTTTTTGCTTTTATAGAAATTCAAGGGAGTATTTTTCGAGAGTTACTTAACAATTTATCATCTTTTAGAGGCATAAAACACAAAATTGTTTTCATCTTATTTCAATCATTAGAAATAAAATTCAAATTTATATCTAACATACTATTCATAATTTTTAAAAGAATTGAAATTGTGAGGAACTTATTTGACAAAAAATTGAAAGTTTAGAAACTTATTTGACAAAAAATTGAAAGTGTAAGTTATTTTAATCTAGGTGACATATTTTACAAAACTCACTTGGTTGCTCTTCACTTTGACATTTGAAAAACATTAAACAACATTCGAACTGTTAAATTGCTTGTCAGTGTCATTAGTCTGAATTATAATAGTTTGTGTTTGACATATAGACTATTTTAGTGTGGATAAAAAATAGTAAACACGATAACAAAAATAGAGAGAATGGATAATAAACTATAAACATTGTATCGAAGATGATTTTTTTAATAGTATTATTATAGTTAGCTGTAGATAATAAATAATTGTGAAAATCACTAACATCATTGAACAATGTTGATGGGAAAGAGATAGTTTCATCTCTAAATTTGAGTCTAGTTTCTATTTGACACCCGTCAACATTAATTTTTTACACATTTGCTCATTCACTTGATCTTCTTCTACACCTTAGTTTGAGTTCCATCCCCTTCATTTTCTCCACTTGGTCAATTAATAGTTTGATTCATCTTTGACATCTACTTTGCCATTACATCTAATGCTTTATTCTCAATCAAAAGTGCAGGAACGTGTATGTATTACCTATATTTATTCTTTTTTCTTTGTATATTTATTCTTTTTTCTTTGTCATATCTCACTTTCTTCCTTTTCAATTCCTCACATTAAACTCCTCCTTCTTCCATCTCTTTTGAGCTTGAGCCATCAACAAACCCATAAAAATCTGTTAAGTTTAAACTTTCAATAAGTTGATTTGCAATTTCATCAATGAATTCCTCTCCTACTCTATCTCATGCATGGTTTAAGTCTCACTCATGTTTGGTATCATTCTCGGTTTTGCTCTAACTCTTACTTTTATGTCAAAACCATATACACTAGACACTATTTGTAGAGCGAGATTATTGTTATTTTTGGGCCTTTCAATCTTAAATTGGAATTCTAGTTGATCAACGATTTCATCGATTAATTCCTCTCTTACTCTCGCTTACACGTGCTCATGTTTGACCTTACTCTCCCTCCAACTCATGGTGGTTTAACATTGCAGAGTGTGATTATTGTTAATTTTATTTAAAACAAAAAACAAAAAGCAAAAAACCATACTCTTTTTTATATAATAAAAACATTTTGTTTAAACACACATACTTACATATCGATCTGTCCAAGAAAAATATGTTAGAAATTCTATCACATTATTGTTTTGAGAAAAACCCAAATCATTAATCATATATTAAAATTTAAAATAATTACAATTACAAGCCATTATAAAATTACTTTAAAATGTAAATATTTTGGCAGTCCTTCAATTTTCTGATTACCAAACTCATTCTCATTACACACAAGTAAACACCACACCACAAAACATGATTTAATTACTAACAATTTTTTAAAGATCTACTTTAATTAGGATTACACCCAAAATTTCAAATCAACGAACAAATGCTTCCTCCTAATCTTTCAAAACTTGAAAACTACACCAATACTTAAAAAATCCACAAACTATTTTTTCAATTTAACATTTTCTAAATAATGTTTTAAAATTTAACAAAATGAGCTAACTTATTTACAAATATAATAAAATGTTCTTTTATAATAGATCATGATCAACTCGGGTACACATTTATCACTTTAGTTTCAAATATTAACTCTATCACTATCACTCTAAAATTTTCTATAACGACAAGGATTTGTATAGTTTTGCCATTTGAAACAATTTCTATTTTTTAAACATTTCTTTCAAACTTATTGAATTTAATGGAAAATTGTAAAAGATATCGCGGTGGAGTTTTCGATTCATAAAACTAGCACATTTTTTCTAAAAATAGTTCAAACAATATTTCTCTGTCTATACCGAACGAGATCGAACACTGACATTTGATTTTTTTGCGATTTTTTCAACTCTTCTCTAATCTTATATATTTCTAATTATTTTTGTTCAAATTTAGTTATTTGGTCAAATATTGTATCCAATTGTTAGGTTATCTAAAAATAGATTTTATGAGATCCATCTAACAAACCCATCTAAAAAAATTATAAAGATTTTGATGTAAAGATTTAAAAATTACTAAGATTTTGGTATAATATTTGGTAAAGATGATTATATGCTCCTCCTCTTCTCCCCCAAAAGTTTTGGGCTTTGTATTTGTGTGTTCTAATCTCTTTTCATTTCTCAAAGTTCAGTTCCATTTGACTCTGTGTTGAGTTTGTTCTAGTGTTTGTTTTCAGTATTTTGTACAATATGAACTCCCTCCTTCGAATTCGCATTCACTTCTCAACCAATTCCATTAACCACCTCTTTAGTTCCAACCCATCATATCCACATTTCGTTTGTTTCAGAAGATTTTCGATTCATTCCTGGTGGTTGAACAA
>JBBPDI010000005.1:3355505-3375260 GCA_037974545.1 Cucumis variabilis
ATTTGGCAAGCTTATCACTTGCATGTGATATGCAAGTGACTTATTGCATGCAAGACACCTATCCCACTTAGAATGCCTAGTGGTGAGATAGGTAAGCTCTTGCATGTAGTTTGCTTGTAAACAAGCTTTATGCAAAGGTGAAATGACTCTTGGATTTGAAATTTAAAATTAATTTTATAATTGAGAATTACAAAACAAAACCTATTTTTATTTTGAGACTCTTAACATAAAAAAAAAAAAAGAAAAACAAAAGGTTAGGTTCTTCCAAAGGATATCATCTCTCTCTATTTCTCCACTATTTTTGAGTCCCACAATTCGGTTTCAAGTCTGGAGAATAGTGGGTAAACTCTAGTGATTGTGCTGACTTCAAATTCGTGAAGAGAATACAAGAGAAGAAAAACTTCAAAGGAAAGTTGTTCTTTTAACCCTATCTATGTTATTTTAGGGTTTTTTGTGCATGTTAATCACTAAACTTATTTAGTTACAATTAGAGAAAAATTTGATCCTAATTCCGTTATGCATGTCTACTGTTTCCATCATGGTGATATCTCCATTAACTATTCGCTATAGCTTTCGTCCGATAAGAAAACTTCTCATTTGGTGAGCCCAGATGATGTAATTGGAACCATCAAGTATGGTGCTAATAGGACGAGCAATGTCATTTTTTTCCATTACAATGGTACCATGATCTGGAATCAGATATGGGTTTTACGGCGGTGGACGAACAAAATGTTTCTTTTAGCGACAAATGTGAGTTTCGAATCTGGACAGATTTGGAGCACAAGATATGGGTTTTTAGAGCTGAGACGGAATAAGGAATGTGAGGGACGACGTGGAGAATAAGGACTACTGACTTGCGTGAGCGATAGAAATTGACCGATATTAGGTTTGGATGTGAGTGACAAAAATCGACTGAATCGCGTGCAAGAGCTGGAATCACAAACATGATCTGAAATCGACTGGGTTTGCTTTAGAGACCTCGTTGGAGATTTGGAAAAGAGGTGGTCATCGGAGATCTGAAACTTAGATTATCGTCAGAGATCTGGAAGGGAAATGGTCGTTGACAACAAAGACTGGCAGTGGCAATTTTTTGAAAAAAATATGAGGTCTCTGATACCATATTATTTTTGTTAGAATTGGCAGACTTGTTGTATGTTGAAAGCTCGAGAGTTTGTTAAGATTTTATAGTGCTCTAATTATCTTTTATTATTTTTATTATGGGTTCTATAACTATAAATAAATGCTCCATGTATCATTATGAGCTAGAGAAAAATAATAAGAAAATAGCATTGTGGTTTTTTTCCCTGTTTTAGGGTTTCCACGTAAAATAGTTTATCTTTCTATTTTTCTTCTTTCAATATTGTATCAATGCAAGGTGTCGATGAAACCCTAGAAGGTCAAACACTTGCTGAAAACCAAGCAACCATCATCAGCACTGTCGTTGTCACTGCCATCGATGCTCGTATAGGTGTTGCCATGGATGAATGGTTCTGAAGACTTTAGACAACGACGATCCAGAACCTAACTTTTTCTCTACCACACGCGCCTCAATACGCCACCCACATGCCACCGCTAAACACCTCTGAACCTATCCATATCGTTCTGAAAGGGTCGGCCAACCCATCTTTGCCATCCTTTCTTTATCCTTAGTCGTTAATGCCTCCCACGCACCACATCATGTTCTACCGTCTCCCTCCATCGAGCTACTGTCGCTTCTGTCGACCAACGTGTATGCCCTGCCATCCACTGCATCTATTCCAAACCTTAGCTATCGTCCTAAGGTTGAGCATCCTCAAATCTACTCAACATTTGAAGTTAGAGTCTTCTACACATTTGAACCCTAACGTGCCAATCTCTTCTTCTTTGAATATAGCCCACTAGCAACTAGAGGAGCTTAGAAAGCAGATTGTGGCACTTGAGTCTACCTTAGGGGCAACATCTAATACCCTTAGTCGTGGTCTCCATACATCTTTACCGATGTATTCTGAGAATCTGGTAACTTTATTCCCTTCTCTATTCTCTCCTTATGTGACTAATACAATGGTACAGTCTACATATTTTTCAAGGAAAAAATTAAACAGTAATAACTATTTCTCATGGTCTCAATCAGTGAAAATGGTTCTTGAAGGACGACATAAATTCAATTTTCAAACGGGAGAAATACCTCGTCCTCCGTCTGGGGACCCTCAGGAACAATATTGGAAGAGAGAGGATTCTCTTCTTTGATCCACATTAATCAATAGTATGGAGCCACAGATTGGCAAACCTTTACTCTATGCTGCAACTACTAAGGATATTTAGGACACAACCTAGAAACTATATTCCAAACGTTAAAATATCTCTCGTCTATATACTCTACAGAACCAGGTTCATGAATGCAAGCAAGGAACCATGGATGTTACATCCTTTTTTAACAAACTCTTACTTATCTTGTAGGAGATGGATCTATGCAGAGAACTAGCCTGGAGCAGTCCCATTGACAGTGTATAGTACTCCAAAGTTGCAGAGATTGACAAAATTTATGATTTTCTTGTTGGTCTTAACTCTAAGTTTGATATAGTTTATGGGCGTATATTAGGCCAGAGACCAACTCCCTCCCTAATGGAGGTCTGTTTTGAGATCCTTCTTGAGGAGGATCACACAAATGCTATTAATAGTTTGACAATCTCGACTATTGACTCTGCTGCTTTTAATGTGAGGTTCTCTACCAGAGATAAGGAAAAGAACAATGGAAAATCCATTCCTGTCTGTGATCATTGCAAGAAACAACGGCATACCAAGGAGCAATATAGGAAGTTACATGGTCATCCCCAGGAGGTAAAAAACGACCCTCCAACGATAAACAAAACATTGGACGAGTATATGTGAGTGAGTTTGCTAAAACCTCTCAACCACCTGATCTACATGAAGATCAGGTAAATCTGGATTCTACTACTCTAAGTGCCATTGCCCAAACAAATATATCTCAGTTCTTCAGTCTTATTAGTATTGATGAGAAGAGACCTTGGATTCTGGATTCTGGCGCCACAGACCATTTGACTGGTTCCTCTGAATTGTTTATGTCCTATGTTCCATGTGCTGGTAATGAAACAATTAAGATTGCAGATGGCTCCTTGGCCTTATTGCTGCGAAGGGGAAGATTTCTCCTTGTGCAGAGCTCTTCTTACATCATTGTGCTGCATGTGCCCAAAATATCTTATAATATGTTGTTTATAAGCAAGATTACTCATGATTTAAAATTTAAAACAACATTCTTACCTAATTCTATCTCTTCTCAAGATTTGAGCTTTTGGAGGATGATTAGCATTGTCCGGCATAGTAGGGAACTCTACCTTCTTGATGATGACACCTCTAGTAGCACTTCTAGGACTAGCCTTTTATCTTCTTATTTTACTACTTCTGAACAAGATTTTATGTTATGACATTTTCGTTTAGGCCACCCTAATTTTCAATATATGAAACATTTGTTTCCTCATCTTTTCTCTAAGATTAATGTGTTTACTTTATCTTGTGATGTGTGTATTTGGACTAAATAACATCAGGTATCTTTTCCTTCCTAACCATATAAAAAAACTCATCCTTTCACTCTTGTTCATAGTGATGTTTGAGGTTCTTCCAAGGTCACTACTTCATCTGGAAAATGGTGGTTTGTAACGCTTATTGATGATTATACCCGTCTTACCTAAGTCTTTCTCATCTTCAATGAGTCTGATTTTACCTCCGTCTTTTGAGATTTTTATCACACCATAAGAGACACAATTTAATACAAAAATTACTATTCTACAAAGTGACAATGGTCGTGAGTTCCAAAATCATACCCTCAATGAGTTTTTATCTTCCAAAGGGATTGTCCATCAGAGTTCCTGTGCTTATACCCCCAACAAAATGGCATAGCCGAACGTAAAAATTGGCATCTCTTGGAAGTAGCTCGGTCTCTTATGTTTACTTTCTTACCATCCTATCTTTAAGATGATGCCATTCTTACTGCAGCTCATCTTATTAACAGAATGTCTTCTAACGTATTACATCTTCAGACCCCCTTAGTGATCTTAGAGAGTCATAACCTTCTACCCGTCTTATTTTTTATGTTCCTTTCAAGGTGTTTGGGTGCACGGCCTATGTTCATAACTATGGTCCTAATCCAACTAAGTTTGTTCCTCAAGCTCAGGCATGTGTCTTTGTTGGTTATCTTTTGCACCAAAGAGGCTATAAATGCTTTCATCCGTCTCCTCGTAAGTACTTTGTCTCCATGGATGTCACCTTTCCTGAGAATCGTCCTTTCTTTCCCGTTAGCCTACTTTAGGGGGAGAGTGAGAGTAGTAAGAGTGAAGAGTCTAACTGGGTGGTTTCCTTAGAGTTTACGACTTCTATTTTTACTTTCCTACCTAACCTAGATCCTCACAACATGGTCCTACCTATGAAACAAGTTTCTTGGAAAACCTACTATATGAGGAATCTTAGAAAGGAACTTGGGTCTTCTACTACTAAATTGGTTTCGATCCAAGATTCTGAACCATTGTGAGATAAAGGTATGACTGATACTACTAATTCACATATTGATAGTAAAATAAGTGAAAGTGACAGGTCCGAGACAATTATTCCTAAAAACATAGGTGAACAGAAAACTGTTGATACTGAGGTCATTTCAAATAGAGAAGGCAGTGATGGTGGAAATAAGATGACTAAAAAAGTTACAAAGAATAACACTAGGGAGGATCATTTAGAAAATATCAATAAGTATGATCCATCTCTTGATCTTCCTATTGCACTAAGGAAGGGTACCAGGACCTGCACAAAGCACTCTATTGCTAATTTTGTGTCTTATAAGAACCTGTGATTTAGAGCCTTTACAGCCAGTCTTGAGTCTACTGCCATACCAAAAAATATCCTTGTTGCCTTTGAATGCCCAAAGTGAAAAACTGCAGTCATGAAGGAAATGAGAGTCTTGGAAAAGAACAAGACTTAGGAGCTTTACACTCTACCTAAGAGACACAAGAGTGTGGGATGCAAGTAAGTGTTCTCTATCAAGTACAAAGCTGATGGTACTCTTGACAGATACAAGGCTAGATTAGTTGCAAAAGGGTTCACTCAAACTTATGGGATTGACTACTCTGAAACCTTCTCTCCTATTGCATATTTGAACACTGTGAGAGTGTTATTGTCTATCGTTGTGAATAAATACTGACCTCTATATCAACTTGATGTTAAGAATGCATTCTTGAATGAAGATTTAGAAGAAGTGTATATGAGTCTTCCACCTGGATTCAAAGCCCAGTTTGGCCATCGGGTTTGTAGACTTTGAAAGTCCTTGTATGGGTTGAAACAGTCACCAAGAGCTTGGTTTAACAAATTTACCACCTTTGTCAAATCTAAAGGGTACACTTAGGGGCATTCTTATCATACTTTATTCCCAAAAGTCTCCAAGCCTGGAAAAATTACAGTGTTAATAGTTTATGTTGATGACATTGTTCTATATGGTGATGACGTCGATGAAATCCTCTGGTTAGAAAGGAAGATGGAGGATGAATTTGAAATTAAAGACTTGAAAAATCTGAAATTCTTCCTTGGGATGAAAATTGCCAGATCTAGAGAGGACATCTTTGTATCCCAGAGGAAATATACCCTTGATTTATTAACTGAGGCAGGTATGTTAGGATGTCGTCTCACAGATAAATCTATTGAGTCCAATGCCAAACTCAGAGAAACAGGTGATCAAGTTCCAATTGACAAAGAAAAGTATCAATGCCTAGTGGGCAAACTAATTTATTTATCTCACACTAGGCCTGACATCTCATATGTTGTGAGTACTGTTAGTCAGTTCATGTGAACTTCTTATGAAGAATACATGGAGGTAGTAAACAGAATTCTAAGGTATTTAAAAACAACTCCTGGTAAGGGATTGAGATTCAAAAAAACTGACAAAAGGTGTATTGAGGCATATACAGATTCTGATTGGGTAGGGTTGATAGAAAATCTACCTTTGGGTACCGTACTTTTGTATGGGGCAATCTCGTTAGTTGGAGAAGCAAGAAGTAAAGGGTTGTTGTCAAGAGTAATAATAAAGCTGAATATAGGGCCATGAGTTTGGGAATCTGTGAGGAAATTTGGGTTCGAAAGTTGTTATCTGATATTCACTAGGACTATGAGGTGCCTATGAAACTTTTCTATGATAATAAGGTGGCTATCAGCATTGCTAATAACCCGATCCAACATGACAAAACTAAACATGTAGTGATTAATAGACACTTTATCAAATAGAAATTGGACAGTGGTAACATCTGCATTTCTTACATACCATCAAATCAACAAATTACTGATATTCTCCCAAAAGGACTTCTCAGAAAAATCTTTGAATCCTGTGCTAGCAAGTTGGGTTTTGAAAGAGGTAAATAAGATTGAGAAGGAAGCCATCCTAATGAAAGTATCTGTAGGATTTGATTCTGGTATACTATTAATTAATAAAGTTAGATATCACAACTGATGTTTTATATGTTGATTGTTGTTGAAAACATTGTGTGTAGAAGAAAAATTGGAGAAACAACAAACTCTTTGAAATGGACAATTTAAAATTAACAACGTACATGTGTAAGTCATGCAAATACTGTTATGTACACCATCATATAACACATACAAGAATGATCATATATATTATATTTGCAGCTTTGAGGAAGCGATATATTCACATATCATCAAGCACTCAGGTGAAGCGTGAGGAGAAGAGTGATGTCGTATCAAAGATAATGAGATCTTCTTTCACAATAAAGTTTGGATTGGAAGAATCGAAGAAGGAAAAAGTCAAATACAATACTCAAGAATGTAAAAGGTCATCTTCCAAACTCTTCTATCCCAGTGACTTTTATTAGTTTCTAATATGTTTTATGATATTGTCTTACAGATTAACATAAATAGTCAATGATTTTGAACAAAGGTTATTTGGACATGGATTGAAATTGAATATACCATGCAGGGTATATATTGAAAGAAATCTAATAGAATTGTATTGAACTTTGCTTAATTTTTTCATTAATTGATGTAAATATTTATACATAATACAACGAGATAAATATGATAAAGTATAATGACAATTAATTTACAATTAGGGACTAAAATACAGGAGGAGACTTGGGATCTTGATTTATTTTCTAATATCTCCCCTCAAACGAATGACTCATGTTAAGCAAGCAGTTTATTTCAAAGATGAAGAAATGTTGGGGACAGAGGTGGCTTTGTGAATATATCAAGTTGTTTGTTGAAGATATCTTTGCGAAGAACTTTTCTTGAACAAAGTGGTAATCAGTCTTAATGTGTTTGGTTCTTGCATGAAAAACAAGATTATGAGCCAAAGATACAACGGAAGCATTATCACACCATAATGTTGGTGAGGTTTTGAGAGGAACACGGAGATCATAGAGAAGCTGTCAGATCCAATAAAGATCAACAGTAGTAGTGGCGAGAGAACGATATTCTGCTTCTATGGAAGAACGTGAGGCTGTTGGTTGCGTTTTAAAAGACCAAGAGATTGAATTAAAGCTAAGAAAGGTAATGAATCCTGAGGTGGATTGTCTATCAAAAGTATCACATGTCCAATCAGAGTCACAAAAGGTTTGGAGAGAGAACGAACCTTGGCGATAATGTATTCCAAGGATTGGAGTACCACATAAATATTGGAGGATAAGTTTGACTGCCGAGAAGTGAATGACAATTGGCTTGTGCATGAATTGACAGACACGATTTATGGAGAATACAATATCAGGGTAGTAAATGTAAGATATTGCAAGGAACCAACTAGTTTGCGGTATAGGGATGAATCATTAAAAGGTGGTGCAGTGGTGTAGAGGTCAAGAGAAGTGGACATTGGTATTACACAAGATTTTGTGAACTTCTTTCTTGATGTGTGAAGAGGATCATTGGGATATTTTGCTTGATTGGTAAATATGCCATCAGTAGAGGAATGTATTTTGAGGCCAAGAAAATATTTTAAAGGACCAAGATGAGATATTTTGAATTCAAGGGCCAATTGATTTTTTAGAAGAGAATATAAGAAGAGTTTGGGCCAGTGACAATGATGTCATCTACATACAAGAGTAAGTAAGTGAGAGAAGATCCAACTGGTCAAATGAATATAGAGGGATTAACATTAGAAGCAACAAAACCCAGAGTAAATAAATAAAAGGTAAAACGTTCAAACCAAGCATGGAAGGCCTGTTTGAGGCTATAAAAATTCTTGTGTAGAAGACGCATGTGGGTTGAACATGTTTGTCTTGGAAACTAGTAGGTTGAGACATTTACACTGTTTCTTGGAGAACACCATGTAGAAAGGCATTTTTGACATCTAACTATGTCAAAGACCAATTGTATTGAGCAATAAGAGTAAGAATAATTCGTATAGTAGGTTTCTTGACAACGGCACTAAAGGTTTCATCAAAATCAAAACCTTGTACCTGGTGATAACCTTTGGCAACTAGGCGTGCTTTGTGTGACAAGCAACAAAACCATCATGATTATATTTTATGCAAAAAACCCATTTACAGCCAAAAAAATTCATGGATGAATGTCCAGGTACTAAGAACCAAGGACCTTGTGCTTGAAGAGCATTGAATTCCTCACACATTGCAGTTTTCCATTCAGGATACTTGGAGGCTTAAGTGTATGATGTGAGAGTTGGGAGAGCCATTGTCATATGGAAGACCTTTTGGTTTAAAAATTCCTGATTTTGCTCAAGTTTGCATGACATGAGTATTACAAGAAGGAGTTGGAGCTGGTGCATTGGTGGTGGCAACATCTATCTCATTTTCTGTATCAACAATAGATGAAACATGCAAAGAATGATGAGTGACATTAGTATCCATAAAAGATGAGCTAAGTATTGTAAAAGTGAGAGGGTTAGAAGTAGGAGATTGTATGAAGACAAATTTTAAGAATATATGATGTGGAAGGTTGAGTAAGGTGAGTAGTAAGCTGGGATTTGAAAGATATTGAGTTTGAGATGAAGAAGAAGTAGAAGATTGAGCAAAGGAAAATATTGTTTCATGAAAGATAACATGTTGTGAAACAATGTTTTGTTTGGTTAATGGATTATAACAAATATAGCCTTTAAAATTGTGAGAATTATTGGCATTTATGTTTTGAATCTCGTAGATTGCAAATATAATCCATTGGGTTTCTATTTCATTAGGATAACCTAGGTAACTTAGTCTTAATCCTGAGTGTATTATGAACTTCTGTTCGCAAGGGATTATCCTTTGATTTGTACGGATGAGAATGGCCAGATTGCCAACTCAATATGTATGGTGTCTTCGGGACTTGAAAGGGTTTTCTGTTTAGTGGTTGGACCATAAACAGGTTGTTCATTCGAGGAGCACTAGTATTTAAGGACAAGAGGTAACCTAGGAGTAAAACAGTAATTTAACCAAACTATTATTGCGAACACTCGTGAAGGACTAGCTTACTGGTACTGGTCTATATCTATGGACACAAAAATATATCTACAGTGAGAAGAGTTCAGTTGTGAGTCTTTAGTGCAGTGTACACACAGTTAATGAATATTGATTAATGTGGTTAATGAGTTTAGTCAATTAATCTCATAAAGTTATAGCTTCTAATATGCAGGTTCATTAGGTCCCCTTCCTAGCTTGTAAAGGGTAATAGGATTTATTTATATTGGTTATAATTTGAAATGTCCAAATTTACTTTGGGAGTTAGTATAATGTATGGTGATACATTATAATATAAGATTTATATGTTAATCAAACTTTATTGTATAAATTTAATTTTGGATATGATTGAAAATTAATTTATGAGAGATAAAGTGCTTGAATGAGTTCAAATATTAATTTAATGTGAATTAGATTCATATTAAAACTATAGGTTAAAATTTAATGTGTATACGATGCACATTAAAACTATAGGTTATGAGATAAATTTATATTTGAATATGAGTAAAACTTGGATTAAATTAAATATATGATAATTAATTTAGAAATTAATTAATTAATATTTTAGTTGTTTACAACCTATAGCAAAATTTATGTTTGATATACTATAGTGATAGAAGTCTATCAATTACTACCATTGATAGAATCCAAAAATTTTCCTATACTTTGTAAATATTTTAATTTATTTCCTTTGATTAATTATCAATTTAATTAATTATTTAATTATTAATTAATTTAATATTAATATTAATTTATTAAGTTAATAAGCAACGTGGATAGTTTTTCCACTTTCCATAATTCTCTCAAATTCTCTCTTCTTCATTCTCTCAACTTCATTGAAGAAGAGCTGAAACACACAATAAAAAAAATTAAGAACAGTTCTATTATTTTTTTTTTTTGCGTGCTGCGTATTCTCTCGGTAGAATTCTCTAAAAAAAATTCTCTTCCTAATTTTGGTTCCTACAAATCGATCTCCATCCCAGAGAATAGGGAGGTCTCTGATTGGTGGTGTCCTCAATTTGTTGTTTAGCAGATTTAGATCAACAATGTAAGTTCTTCTTCTCTGTATCTCTGTAATATTTTCTTTTAATTGATAACATTCTTGGCCTTATAGGAAATTTGTTTGTCTTTTGCCAATGTATGGTACTTATTAAGTTCTCAATTATATTGAGTTTGAGGTTTTTGTTAAATCTGTTGGGATTTATGTCCTAAAACTCGTACATTGTAAATATAAATCATTGATCTTCATTAATAAAGTGTTATTATTGTAATTATTGTTATCGAATATATTATTAGTTTTGCCTTAATAACCCAAATCCAATAAACTAACATCCTAAGTTGTTTAATGAGTATTGAACAGTATGTAGAGACATACATGGATCAATGTTCAAGATCAGCTTAAAAGGTCTATAGTATAGGGATAAGGTTGGATACCTTATACTAGTAACACTATGGATACGACTTACTTTGTATTTGATACAAACGCAATGATCCAACGCATTCGTGTAGTTGATATACGAGTGAGGGTATCCTATGCAATGAGTTTGCATAAATTCATACCTCGAAATAGTAACTATTAGATGTAACTCTGTTAACTAGTTATGTCACACCCCCTTCCAGACTACCTGCTAGCTTAAACTGAAAAACAGCGTAAAGCCAACTGACAACGCATTTCTCTACCTGTATCTGTCGACTCTGCTGAAATCTTTAACGTGATAAACTTGTTAATCTAGTATATAAACTATTGTACATGCAAATAACACAACGGATTCTAGACTAATCATATACATACATGAAGTGTAGCCCAAAAATAACCTATTTCATGAGTAAACCCGGAGACACCTTAACCAAAACATAACCAACAAAGGTTTATACAATTGCAGCTCCTCAAGCTCACACAAATTGTAGAGTACCTATATCATACTAAGATATATACATCATAACATAACAGACTCTATGCACAACTCTAACCACATACTGGCAATCGATATCAGAGCTTCAGCAGACTAAGGCAGTCTATTAGGCACGAAAACTCGATCTGTACCTGGAAAGTGGATAAAACATTTTGGAAAGACAAGTTATAAAGCTCAGTGAATGACTTAGTTTAACACTAGAAATTTAAAGGTAAGAACACATGAAAGCTTATACATATAAATCTGTTTAGACAAGTCGTAAACATAGACATATAATAGTAAGAATAGGTTCCTCAAATACTCAGTATATACGTCATTGAAATCTAGCAAGGGATATCAAGTATATCAAAATATTTGAACTAGCATGACAAATCTACGTTGTGTAGGGCGCACCAAATACAATAACGTTTACAAGCTCTACGATGTCGTGGGGCCTGTCCAGCACTCTCATCATCTTTATCGTAGTGGAGTCCACCCAGCACTCATGACAGCATCGTTGAAAGTATACTCAACATCAACAACAGAATCTAACCTGTGTGCACACGATACCATATAGCCTCAAGCTCAACACCTCAGTCATGTAGTTAATGGAAACATTAGAAAAATCATACGAAAACATTAAA
This sequence comes from Cucumis variabilis, assembly GCA_037974545.1. NCBI lineage: Eukaryota > Viridiplantae > Streptophyta > Magnoliopsida > Cucurbitales > Cucurbitaceae > Cucumis > Cucumis variabilis. The sequence goes on from JBBPDI010000005.1 coordinate 3,367,476, forward strand.
ACATGCTTGCTATCTTTATCTTTCGTAAAGCTTAACTTACATAGATTGTTCGTGAAAAGCTGTAGTTCTTAAAACAAAACTTGGTAACTCATGCTTTGTTTGAAACACAGTGGTTCAAATACTTTCCAAACATTCAATAATCACGTGCTAACATAAATTTTCATTAAGAAATCTAGTCTCGAAACTCATACTTGAAAATAATCATGGAATTCAAATGATTTTCCAAGCTTGTATATAAATGTGTAGATCAATCAATCATAATTAATAATTAGGAGAAAAAATATTTTCAAAACTGATTTTGGTTACTCACAGTCTAAGACTAGTTTTTCGATGTGTAAATCTGACCTATTTTCTCTTGGCCTGTTAAAAAATCAGAATCGAGTTTTAGAAACCTAAATATTATGATCTTCAAATGTTATACTTGACATGGCTCACTAAGGATAATGCTAAAGAAATCTATCCTTAAAAAAAATAATTCATACTCTACACATTTCTTAGAATTTTCCACATTCGCAGCACAAAATTCAAATAATCATAACTCATCCACTACTTAACCAAACTGAGATTTCTTTATGTCAAAATCTTCATTTTAAGGTCCTCTAAAACTTACCTCAAGATATGTAAATTTGATTCCCTGTATATAATCTCATGTATCCCTCAAAACTGAACGACTCCAACAATCGCACGTACCACGATCCCTTTAACTTGTCCCTACAATTTAACTTATTTTTAGTCATTTTTGGTTTACGATTTATTCATGAAAGTTGTAGTAAATTAAATAATATTTCCAATCCTACAAAATAGAGATACTAACTCCACCGATACACTTAAAATACAAAACAAACCAAAGATCTAATTTCGCATGAAAACCACCTGTCCTGTTTTCGTTGTTAAAATTCACCCAATGAACATCAAAATTTGGTCAATATTTCTTCATAAAATTTGTTTGAAAATAAATTAGATTTCAGTAATTTTAAACCTCACCTCTTAATTTTGTTTGTGTAGCTCGAAAACAATAAAAAACCAGAGATGTGGTTAGTGAACTATAGAGAAGTTGGTCTTGCAAACTCCTTGTCTTCTTCAACAAACCCTTCTTAAACTTCTTCCTTTCTCAGCTTTCTTCCCTTTAAAGTCCCTCTGAAATTTAGTGCAGAAATGGTGAAAAAAATGGTGAAGAAATGTTTAAAAGAGGATTGGCAGTGAGAGGTTTCTTTTATATGCAAAGCACCGAATGTACAAATCCTCTTTCACTTTTCTTTTCTTTTCTCTTTATTTTATTTAATAAAAAATATTAAATATAATATATATATGTACATATATATACTTAATTTCTATTTTTCTTTTATTCCTTTCACATAAAAAAATAAAAATAAATAAACCAAGAAAATATCAGGTTTCCAAGTTAGGTTTCTATTTCACTAGGATGATCTAGGTAACTTAGTCTTAATCCTGAGTGTATTATGAACTCTTGTTTGCAAGGAATTGTCCTTTGATTTTTACGGATGAGAGTAGCCAAATTGTCGACTCAATAAACTTATCATTTTGGATACAAGACCAAGTGGGGTGCTAGAAACATAATTACACAGGATGGAAGTCACTTCTTCCCTACTTTAGGGTAAGTAGATGAGTGTTCCCTTAAATGGTGTCTCCATGTCTTGAACAAAGGGCCCTACCCTCTTATAGCATGAGAGGGGTTTCTGTTTATTGATAGGATCATAAACATGTTATTCATTAAAGGAGCACTGGTATTTAAGTATTAAAGGTAACCTAGGGGTAAAACAATAAATTGATCCAGCTAGTGTTATGAACACTCGTGAAGGACTAACTTACTGTTATTGATCTATATCTGTGAACACAAAAATATATCTACAGTGAGAAGAGTTCAGTTATGAGTCTTTAGTGGAGTGTACACATAGTTAACAAATATTCATTAATGTGGTTAATGATTTAGCCAATTAATCTCATATCGTTGTAGGTTCTGATATGTAGGTCCATTAGGTCCTCTTTCTAGCTCGTAAAGGGTAATGAGATTTATTTATATTGGTTGTAATTTGAAATGTTCAAATTTATTTTAGGAATTAGTTTAATGTATATATACATTATAATATAAAGTTTATCAAACTTTAATATATAAATTTAATTTTAGATATGATTCAAGATTAATTTATGAGAGATAAAATATTTGAATGAGTTCAAATATTAATTTAATATGAATTGGGTTCATATTAAAATTATTGGTTACATTACAAGAGAAACCTATATTTGAATATGATTCAAATTTAATTTAAGTTACATATAAGATATTTAATTTAGCTATTAATTAATTTGAGACTTAATTAATAGTTTAGTTTTATTTAATTAAATTAAATTAAATTAAATCTATAAGATATTGGAGAGATATTGATTCAAATAAGATTTGAATGAAATATGATTTAATTAATTATTAACTAACTGATTAATTGTTAATTAATTAGTAAATTTGATAATAGAATCTCATGATTCTCTCCTACTCCTTTTCCTATTCCAAGAAGGAAAAGAGTTTTAAATATCTAGAAGAAAACAGTCTTTTTTAACGAATTTATCAAGAAAAAAGAAGTCAATGTTTTTGCTCTCTGCAAAGAGAAAATAGTTTCTCTCAAATATCTCTAATCCTTTTCTCATCTCAATTGGTTCCCACAAATCAATCTCATCCTAGAGGATAGGGAGGTCTCCAACGGGTGGTGTTCCAATTTGAAGAATTAATTTGTAGATTCAGAGACATAAACAAGTTTTTCTTTCTCTAATCTATAATTTGAAAGCATGCTTAGCCTTTAAGTCTTATTAAGAAAACTAGTTTCTTAATTATTTTTGTCGATGTATTTGTATTTTGGGATTTCCAAATTAAATTGAGTAATAGTTCTTAAAATCTTTCGATGTTATAGGGCTTTTATCCCTTCAAAATCTTCCACTGCAAAGGGCTCTCATCCCTTCAAGGATAGCCTAAAAATATGTGTTGTGTAGCTTTTTGTTCAATTTATGTTTGTTGTAAGGTTTGAGGAGAGGATAACATGCGCATCCAAAAACTTTTAAATGATGCAATCAAGAGTATTACCAAAAAGTATTTCAAATGGTGATAACATTTCAAGGGAGGGGGAGGGCATTTGATCAATAAGAAAAATTTCAGTAGAAAAGGCATAAGGCCACAATTCAAGAGGAACAAAAGAATAAAAAATTAAAGGCATTGCAATTTCAACAATATGACGATGTTTAAATTATGCAGTGTCATTTTGTTTAAGTGTATAAGAACATGATTTTTGTGAGAAATACCTTTGAATTCAAATAATGATTGTAAAGAATTATTGCACAATTGACCACCACCATCGTATCAAAAAATTTTCAATTTATGAGATAGTTGATTTTCAATAAAGAAAACAAATTTTTTAATAATAGAAGGAACATCTGATTTATAAGCAATAAGAAAGAGCCAAGTAAATTTGTAAAAATTGTCAATAAAACTAACATAATATCGATTTTCATTAGAAAAGATTATTGGAGAAAGACCCCATACATCGATATGAATAAGTTCAAGTGATATAAGAGAAGTGGAAAAAGGCATAGGAAAAGGTAATTTTGTCATTTTTGCTTTTAAACAACTAGTGCAATTGCAAGTAGAAAGAGAACAAGACATAGATAGACCAATGTGAAATAAAATTGAACTAAGAATCCTTGGAGTAGGATGATCCAAACAAAAATGTCATAATGATGAATTCTTCTATTTTGCATGAAAATTTAAAATTTTGGAATGCATGGTAGATGTGGATATAGTAGAAGTACTAGAAATAGGGTAGATACCATTGATGCTTTCACCAGTATACAAGATTTGGCCAGTGACTTTATCCTAAATGAGGAACCAATGAGTATTAAAAATAGAAATGCAATTATTATCAAGGCAAATTTTATGAACACACAAGAGATTTACAACAAGTTGCGGAGAATGGAGTATTTTGGAAAGATTAAAGGTATGAAAGGAAATTGAGAGTTTACCACTGCCGATATTTTGAATATTTAAAGGCTGACCATTTTCCACTGTGACAGTTTCCTCACCATTATAATTGTTGAATAAGTTGAGATTTGTCAACTCATTCCTCATATGAACGTTACATCTGTTGGGATCTATGTCATAAAACTCGTAGATTGTAAATATAATCTATTGATCGTTATTAATAAAGTGTTATTATTATATTTTCAATAAATGTTATTGATTATATTATTAGCTTTGTCTTAATAATTCAAATCCAATAAACTAACATCCTAAGTTGTTTGATGAGTCTTAAACAGTATGTAGAGACATAGAGAGATCAATGTTCGGGATTAGCTTAAAGAGTCTATAGTATAGGGATAAGGTTGGGTGCCTTATCTTGATAACACTATGGATAGGGCTCACTTTGTATTTGATACAAACACAATGATCCAACGCATTCGTATAGGTGACATGTGAGTGAGGGTATCCTATGCAATGAGTTTGCATAAGACCGGACCATGAAATAATAACCACTAAATGTAACTCCGTTAACTAGTTAGATTTCTATTTCATTAGAATGACCTAGGTAACTTAGTCTTAAATCTTGAGTGTATTATGAACTCCTGTTCGCGAGGGATTGTACGAGTGAGAGTGGTCAGATCACCTACTCAATATGCTTATCATTTTGGAGACAAGATCAAGTAAAGAGCTGGGAACATAAGTACACAAGATGAAATTCACTCATTCCCTACTTTAGGGTATAGTAGATAAGTGTTCTATTAAACACTCTCTATGGCATAAGAGGGATTTCTGTTCCATAAATAGGTTGTTCATTAGAGGAGCACTAGTATTTAAGGACTAAAGGTAACCTAGGGGTAAAACAGTAATTTGACCTAACTAGTGTTGTGAACACTCGTGAAGGACTAACTTACTGGTATTGGTTTATATTTGTGGACATAGAAATATATCTAAAGTGAGAAGAGTTCAGTTGTGAGTCTTTAGTGGAGTGTACACACAGTTAATAAATATTGATTAATGTGGTTAATGAGTTTAGCCAATTAATCTCATATCGCTGTAACTTATGATCTGTAGGTCCATTAGGTCCCCTTCCTAGGTCATAAAAAGTAATGGGATTTATTTCTATTGGTTGTAATTTGAAATGTTCAAATTTACTTATGATTCCAAAATTAATTTAATGTGAATCAAATTCATATTAAAATTATTGGTCATGAGAGAAATTTTTTAATTTGAATGTGATTCAAATTTAACTTAAAGTTAAATATAAAATTTTTAATTTAGTTATTAATTAATTAGAAAATTAATTAATAGTTTAATTTAATATTATTTAATTAAATTCAATTTTAATTAAATTAATAAAAAATTATAAGATATTTGAGAGATATTCATTAAATAAGATTTAAATGAAATACTAATTAAATATGAGTTAATTAAGGGACATTTTTAAAAATAGCAAAATAAATTAAAATATTTACAAAATATTTACAAGTTGTAGCAAAATTTTAAATTCTATCATTATAGCATATCAATGACTATGTGATAGAATTTGCTATAGGTTGTAAATATTTTATAAAATCTACTATTTCTAAAAAAAATTCTCTTTAATTAATTATTAACTAATTGATTAATAGTTAATTAATTGGTTGATTTGAAATTTTTATTAATTTAATATTTTTTAAATTATTTGAAACATGCTAATCTTGGAATTTGAATGTAGATCTTGTTTTGTTAGAATGTCTTGTTTTTTCACGAGGAATTAAGTTTAATTCATCTTTTGTATATTGCCATGACAAGTAAAATTGATTTCAATTTTCTATTAATTCTTAGTATGCAATGTGCTAATCTCTTGGTTGAAATAAAAGTTCCTTTCTATCGCATAATTCCTTCGGTTCAATTGTCTATGTTGACATTGTGAAATTCTTTACAAACTGCTTTGCATCTTTCTTGTTAGAATGAAGGCTTGATTAGAGAGCAAGTCTTGATTGATTTTCTTGATTCTTCTTTCAATTTAGATTGTGTTGCAGTTCACTTAGGTTCTTGGATCTTGGTCAAACCATCCCAAAAGAATTAAGATGTTGATTTCTTCAAGGAGATTTGATTAAGAGTCAAGAATGGGTAACACTCTTGTTTTCTCTTCTTTCAAGGATAAAAGATGCAAATAATTCCCCTATGCCTCAAGCCTCTTCTAATCTTTCTCTTAAGATGTCTTTTTAGGTCACATTTTTTCTTCTTTTTCTTTTTCTATAAATTTGTTGTGCAATGTCTTTTTACGAGACATTTTTATTTAGATTTATTCTTTTAGCTTGCATTTTGTATTAGGGGTTGTTTTGAAATTTGGAGTTTTTTCTTATATTTGGAGTATAATTGATATATTTGCAATCATCCCAAATAATAAACATGTTAAACTTGCTTAAAATTCGTAAAATTTTTATTTTTTTATTTTTCTAATCATTTAAAAATACTATTCAATTAATATCGATATTTCATCATGTAAAATTAATACTTTAATAGTTCTAGTGCTAAAAAAGAAAATAAACTTTAATATTTCAGTCCACACATTTACATTATAAATCCCAGAAACTAAAATAAATATATAATAATGTTTGTATTTTAATTCGAAAATTATCCCAATTGATTTGTCATCTAACCAACTAAACAAATATTCCATTGAAGAGGAACGAGATGAGAATGTCGTTCTAACCTATACAATATTAATCGTTTCTTTGCTGCTAATTTACGCCTCGAGTTGCTAGTCTTCAAGTTTAATCTTCAACATTCAACCCAATGATCAACCAATTGCACCACCTTATCTCTTGTTGGTGTCATCTAATCTATCTTCTTCCTGCATCTTCTGCAAATGCTCTCAGGTTCTTTTCTCTCTCTTGTACACAAGTTGATCACCCACGTTGTTCACCAGAAAATGATTCAGATTCTTCATATCTTGCCTGCATTGTCTTTGACGATAATATGATTGAAATTCACTTGTTGATTGATTTTCAATTGTTAATTACTATTGGTTTTGCTGTTTAGTGATAATACATTGTGAAAGTTTTGTTCGTTTTTGGAATTTCTTATGCGATTTCGTCCTATAGAATGAAGAGTGTGCTACGTATGTCGTCACATTGTTGGGCAAATGTTACAGATGGACCCGAAATGGAGCTAGGTTTGATATGTGTAGTTTGAATTGTGGTTTTGTGAGGATTTGGCATTCATTATATAAATTTTGTAATTAACTATGTCGTTTGATTGATATTTATGACGATGCATTGCTTTTTAAGGTTGAGAATTTGGACTTAACACCTCTTTCTATTCATGGTTAATTGATTTTACTTCTTCCTTTCTTGTTGGGACTCTAATTGTCGCGTCTATGTTTTAATGTTGGCCTATTTTTTGAATTTTTCTCCCTCTCATTGGGAACTCCTTTCTGTGTTGTAACATCCCGAGCACCTAGGTAATTGACTCTAATTGAATTTCTTTATTTTAGAGTTTAATTCTTGGATGGATATTATTTATTCTTATGGCTTGGAAGAGGATAAGTTTTTTTATATAGATGGAAAAGATAAGAAGAGAAAGGGAAGATATTTTATTAATTATTATTGTTTTTGTTTTATTTAAAAAAAAAAGAAAAGAAATTCAACTTTCCTTCTTCTTCCCTTCCTCTCGCGCGCTACCCCCCCCCCCCCTCTGAAATTTTCCCTTCTTCTTCTGCCCTATAACGCCACCATCTCCCTCCCTTCCTCTCCGCTTTCATCTACCGGCCGCCGTTC
>JBBPDI010000005.1:3403336-3414511 GCA_037974545.1 Cucumis variabilis
GAACTTCATACAGGATAGCTTTGATATTCCACCCTCCACTTTAATTCATCATGGTTTTCCTTCATGCCAAACGAATGAACAAAATCAAAATTCATCAGTCGTTGGAAAGACTGTGTTTTCCTTTTCGGATTCGACTCAACTCGAGAATCCTCAAAATATTGCCCAAAACTCACTTCTCGATCCTGTGGAGGTCAGATCTCAGAAAATCCCCGATGCAAACTACCAAACTGACCTCTTATCCGAGGATTTTGGCCAGGATGAACTTCTTGGTGTCTTTCTCAAACAACAGGTTAGTTTTTCCCTTTTTCATAAATGTTTGTTTGATTGTTATGAAAAATGGATTCTTTTCCTTATATCATTGTTAACTCTTCTATGTTTTCTATTTCCCAGCAACAAGGAGACAATGGATCGGTCGACTTTAGCGGGTACCAAACAGAGAATATTTGTGTTTAGAAGATTTCTTGCTTTAGTTCCTCATTTGGTTGCAGCTTCAAATACACTTTGTTGTAACTTTAAAGATCAAAGTCTTCCCACATTAGATGACAGAGGTAGTTCATCATTCTTGTCAACAAGTCCATTGTGAGTAGTATGCTTAGCTAGTTGAACCTTGAAAATGTCACATTTCTATGCAAGTTTGAAGCATTCTTCCTCAGAATGCTTACACAAAAGATGCGAATCTTACTCCGACTTCGGTTGAGATCTAATGCCCGAAGCAATTTATTTTAAGAGAGTGTGAAACTGTTTTGTTTGTAATGGGCACATCGCTCGATTGTCGTCGATGTAAGGCTTGGCTCCGCTCCATTGCATTTGGAACCATTTAGGGATTTCTCATCTCTCTAATTACACTTTAAGAATGGTTTTATTTAAACCCCCATGAAAAGTCATCAACTTCAATGTAAATATTCTTGTTTGATTGAGACAAATGTGTGCATAATTTCTTGAGTTTGTTAAAAAAGAAAATTCTTCTTGGCAGCTTTTCTTAGATTCTCATCTTACTTCCAACTTTTCTCACAATGTGTTATGAATTGTTTCGTCTTTTATCCATACTATTTCCTGTAATGTGTATGAATTGATGGAAAAGATCATGATTGTTTGGCATATGATAAGAAATCTAGAATTCAAATATCAATATGCATTCAATTAACAAAAACTTGTTCCCTACCCACATTTGATAGGTAAGTTGATCAATTTCATATGAATACTTAAGCATGCAACTGCATATCGAAAATTGGAAGAAGATAATAGCAGATCTCCGTCATCGACATAGAAAAATTTTCATTCCCAAAATTAAGTTAAAGAAACTGTCTTGTAAAAACTAATGGCAAGACTTAGATAGCTTCCTAAACCTTACTAAAATATCAAAATACAAGTAACATATTTTAGAAATGATAAAATTGGAAATAACAAATCTACATCTAAACTATTAAACATAAATAATAACTTTGAGTCTGTGACCGTTCGTATCGTATCCTTTCGTCAAGACAACATTAAAATTGCACAAAATTTTCTAGCCAGTGCATGCACAGTCATACGCTAAGCAAACGATGAAATAAATTGCTATTCTCTCATCTATAGCCCTACCTTAGGAAAATTGTATCAAAGTTTAGTATTTTTCCACTTTCTTGCCATCCCTTCCTTCAATTTTCAAATTGAAAGATTAGTTATAGACTTAAGCTTAGGTTCCATATATGAAAATTATCTAGAATAGTCAAAATACAATATAATAAAAATAAATAACTACAATTTAAAAAATAGTAAAAATACCAAAATATAAAATATATAAATTCAATTCTACATAAATTTTCTTCTTAATTTACTGATGATATGCATTTTGCCAAATACCACACTATTTGACAACTATAATGTAAACTTTAATTTTATGATTATACAATAAAACTTTAACATTGTATATAACAATAAGTGTCAAGATTTTTAAACTAGATGATTTTACAAATCAAGTTTAGATAAAGAATAACATATCTTGATCCATGGATAATCTTTTTGAGAAATTGTGTTGTTCACACGAGATTTCGGGTGAAATGTGATTCGTGGAATTGAATTTTGTATATTGATTGATATAGCGGATACAATCTCTAATATTTACTCATTTGATACTTTCTCTCGAATACAAGTTAAAACTTAGAAGTTCTTGATCTTTGGTCTTCAGGATGCAAGTCTATTTGAGCTTCAGTTTTTTGGAATTCAAGGAAAGTTTGATCTTCCAAGTCTTCAATATTTTAGAAATGATGATGTCGAAGTTGATAAGAACTTGCACGTCTTGAAAACTATATATTCTTCATAGCTTCAATTCTTCGTTCAACCAAAGATCCCAAAAGAATGGCAAATGCCTCTATTTATAGAGAAATTTCATGGGCTCTAGGTGGACTTGGGCCCATTTGCTTGGTAGGCTTAGCCTTGGACTCATTTGCTTACTGGACTTGGACCTATATACTTGTTAGACTTGAGCTTGGGTGCATTTTGCCTCTTGGATTTGGGCTTGGGCTTGACCCATTATCCTTGTTTGCTCCGATTTTTCATTAGGGGTTTGAGTTGAGTTGAGTTGGATATGGGAAAACTTGACTATTCAAATCCAATCAAATTAAAATCATCACAATTTTGCTATGATGACATGGCGGAATTTAATTGATCGAAATTTTTTGCTCAACAAATGCCTATCATAGCGTCTTCGGCCTCAGCTTCTTGGGTTTGTACATGATAGACGATGCAATTCTATCATAGCGTCCACTGCTTCTTCGGCCTCAGCTTCTTGGATATGTACATGATAAACAATGCAACTCTATCATGACACTCACTGCTTCTTCGGCTTTAGCTTCTTGGATTTGTACATGATAGACGATGCAAATCTATCATGAGTTTGTACATTATAGACAATGAACTCTATCACGACGCCCACTGCTTCTTTAGCCTCAACTTCTTGGGTTTGTACATGATAGACGATGCAACTCTATCATAGCGTCCACTGCTTCTTCGGCCTCAACTTCTTGGATTTGTACATGATAGACAATGAAACTCTATCACGACACCCACTGCTTCTTCGGCTTCAGCTTCTTGGATTTGTACATGATAGACGATGCAAATCTATCATGAGTTTGTACATGATAGACAATGAACTCTATCACGACGCCCACTGCTTTTTTGGCCTCAACTTCTTGGGTTTGTACATGATAGACGATGCAACTTTATCATGGAGCCCACTGCTTCTTTGACTTTAGCTTATTGGATTTGTACATGATAGACGATGCAACTCTATTACGACGTCCACTATTTCGACTTCAACTTCTTGGGTTTGTACATGATAGATGATACAACTTTATCATGGCATCCACTGCTTTTTCGACTTCAGCTTCTTGGGTTTGTACATGATAGATGATGCAACTCTATCATGATGCCAACTATTTCGACTACAACATATTGAAGATGAATATGTTGATGATGATCCTCTTGGTTGTGCTACATCGAAGGTAGAGATAGAGATTCTATCGGCTACGACATGTCAAAGATGCAGATGATGATGTTCGTAACACGTTGAAGAAGCAGATGAAAATCACACATTGAAGAAGCAGATGATGATGAGTGCGACACGTTAGAGATGCAGATAATGACATATGTGACATGTTGGAGATGCAGATGATGACGACTGCGACACATTGGAGATACAGATGATGACGGTTGAGGTATGTCAAAGATGCAGATGACGATGACTGCAACAAGTCAGAGATGTAGATGATGACCGCACGTTAGAGATACAGATGATGACAGCTGTAACACGTCAAAGATGCTAATGATGATGGCTGCAACACGTTGGAGATGTAGATGATGATGGTTGCATCATGTCGAGAGATGTAGATGATGATGATGACTACGGCACGCCAGAGATGCAGATGATGATCGCACATTAAAGATATAGATGATGATAGCTGCAACATGTCAAAAATGCAGATGATAACGGTTATGGCACAGCTGAGACGCAGATGACAAATACGACACGTTAGAGATGCAAATGATGATCACACGTCAAAGATGCAGATGGTAACAGTTGTGGCACGTTGGAGATGCAGATGATGACGGATGCAGCACATCGGAGATGTAGATGATGACCGTACGTTGCAGATGTAGATGATAACAGTTGCGACACATTGCAAATGCAGATGATGACCGCACGTTGGAGATGCAGATGATGGTCTCTCAGCTGTGGCACATGAGAGAAGATGAAAGATGAATCTTCTTGGCTACAACACATGAGAGAAGATGAAAATGAAGATCCTCTCAACTACAGTCACAACACATGTGAGATGATGAAGATGAATCCTCCTGGCTGCAACACATGAGAGACGATGAAGATGAATCCTCTCGACTGCAACACATGGAAGAAAATGAAGATGAAGATCCTCTCGACTGCAGCAACAACACATATGAGATGATAAAGATGAATCCCTTTGGCTGCAACACATTAAAGATGATGAAGAAGATGATGATCCTCTTTGTTGCAACACATAACAGAAGATGAAGATCCTCTCGGTAGCAACACATTGAAGATGAGGTAGAGCTCACTACTTTGACATTGCCCCTTTTGCCCCCATTCTTTTATTTTTCTTTCATTACAATTCTTATAAATGCTAGATTTTTGTTGAATGATAATGAAAATTTTCTTATTCTGGTGTGACTGCTCTTGGATTTCATTATGTGTTGCTTACCTATTCGTTATTATGAGATCATAGTGAAGCATAATTGTCTTTTTTTTTCATTTTGTGCGACTGAACTTAATGTAAAGTAAACTTTAAGCTGCCTACGTACCCCATTTATAACATAGGGATCAAGTCATAACGTAGTTGAACTAAGTTTTTTTTTACCATTCACTTTTTAAGCTCTTGTGAACTAGGAGCATCATGCAATTTAGGCTCTTGCGATAAAGAGCTTTGCACATTTAACAACTTATATTTTCATAAAAAATCTGTTCACTTTCTTCGTTTGTAGAATTGATGAATATAATAAGTCTAGGCTTCACAATCAAGGAACCTTCTGTGTTTATGTCAACAGACAACCTCCTCTTCATGTATGATGGGACCGACTATGGATCTTCTTGTCATTGTTTTCTTCATGAAGTGATTTTACTTTCAAAGTTTTCATCTCTTTTTCATGTTGATCGTTTGTCATCTTTTGTCGATAAAAAAAATATTGAAGGTTGATCTTTCTTCGATGTGAAGATACGTAGCCTTTTGAAAGCTGAAGTTCGAGTGGAAGTAGACGTTGGACATTGGTTTTCTTCTTCTTTCGTGGTCATACTCAATCTTTGAAATACTAAAGATTGAGTAGTTGAAGGCTTGATACGATCAAAGACAGTAGTCCTTTGCTTAATTTCATTTGAATTGTTGACTTCTTTAGAAGATGCATAATTTTTGTCAACTTCTGTTATACTTACAACATGACATGCAGTGACTTCTAATACTTCCTCGGGATGATCATCAAGAAAGCTTCTAAAGAGAAATTTTGTTAAAGTTATCGATCGTCGAGGTCGGAAGAAGCCCTCATCTTTTCCTTTGATAGACTCAGACTTCCACATCTTCTTGTTCCTTTTCTCCTTCTTTTTATGGGAGATGCTTCATTTTGCATGCTTTTGATGGAACAACGACTCCTTTTGAATAGAATTTAGTTATCTTCCTTTTCGACGAGTCATGACTATCCATCTTTCTTCATCATCTTCAGCAGGCTCTTCTTTCTTTTAGGAGTCTGTTGTCACGATCCTTTGTTGGAATTGGACAACTATATGTTCGAAAGTCCCAAACTGAATTAAGTTTTTCTTTGATCATAAAGTTGTGTTGATGGTGGAACACTTAAAGTCATTTTGACCGTAACATGATTCATTCAGCTCGATCTTCTTTTCATGAGTCAACTTTATAATTAACTACTTCAACACGAAACACTTTTCAACAAGGTGACTAATGACACGATGGTACTTACAGTATTTAGGATCGTCTACTTTTCCTGCTTGTTCCGGCCGTTTGCACTATAGTAGTTGAATAAGTTGCTTCTCTAGCAATTGATGTAACATGTCTGCAACATCATACTCAGAAAATGAATAAACTTTTTCCTATCTTTCTCTGAGAGTTGGGCGTTGCTTTTCGTCTCCATCATGCTTTCCTTCAATTTTTGTTTCTTTTCTTTTAGAGAGATTTCAAAGGAGTTACATGAACAACCGACGATCTTTTTAATGTCATCAATTCCATTCTTATCACTCCTCATTTTTGGAACCAAGAAATCTTTTGCTCCTCTGTTGGCGATACTTAGTTTCATTCACATGGTCAAGAGTTACCAACTCTTCAAACGTGCGTGGTTTTATCCCTTGCAAAATATAGAAAAGTTTCCAATGCATGCCTTGGGTGTACATCTCAACTGCAAACATTTATTTGAGCTTGGCTTTGCAATCCATGCTTAGAGCTCTCCATCAGTTTATGTAGTCGATGACTAACTCCCTCTTTCGTTGTTTGGTATTTGTCAACTCCATCATGCTGACGATACGTCAAGTGTTGTAGAAGTGATTGAGAAAGTCCTCCTCAAGCTGCTCCCAACTATCAATGGATTCATGTTCTAGGTCATTGTACCAGTTGAAGGGGTTTCCTTTGAGAGTTTGGAGAAACTGTTTTACCAACAAATCTCCTCGCGTACAGCAGTTTCACATGTTTTGATGAAATGAGCAACATGTTGTTTTGGGTTGCCATTTCCATCAAACTATTGGAACTTGGGTGGCTGGTATCCACTTCGCATTCTTAGGTTGTTGATCCTCTTCGTATACGACTTGGAATACAAAGAGAAAGTTTGAGCAAGTCCACCATATTGAGTTTTGATGGAGTTTGCAATCATCTCCTTCAATTGCTGAACAGACAACGATGCAATTGAAGTCAAATTTTGTGGTTGACTTTCTTGCATAATTGTCTTCCCTTTGTCAGTATCCTTAACGATATATGTGTTTTTAACAGTATGTGTGTGACTTGATTCAGCAGCATCACGACTCTCGATGTGATTATTTAGAGATTCAATCTTGTAGTCCCTTTCTTCAAGCGCCTTCATGAGCATGTAAACCTTCTTTTCAATCTCTGTCATTCTATTTTTTCTTGTATCCACGCCACTTACCATGACTGACATTATATTTGAATGAGGTATCTCCTCATTTGGGCGTTCAGAAGATGAGTTGTGCTCATCAATCACAGGATTTTCTTTGATTACAATTCTACCTTTTGGTTCACTGAAGATTTGTTCCCAGATATTCTTTGTGACCTCAAAGGGTAGGCATATCCTCAGGTGAATGAAATTCCCTTGAGCGACTACGAGTATTTGGTCGCTTGCTGATGTCACCTAGAATTCTGGAAGTGTTGCCTTGAGATGTCATAATTTATTTAGAGATGTTCTTATAAAAAAAAAAAAGATGAAAGGTAGAGACTGTCCCACTGGGCGTGCCAAATTGTTCACACGAGATTTCGGGTGGAATATAATTCGTGGAGTTGAACTTTGTATATTGATTGATATAGCAGATACAATCTCTAATATTTACTCATTTGATGCTTTCTCTCAAATACAAGTTAAAACTTAGAAGTTCTTGATTTTTGGTCTTCATGATGTAAGTCTATTTGAGCTTCAATCTTCTAGAATTCAAGGAAAGTTAATCTTTTAGAAGATGATGATGTCAAAGTTGATAAGAACTTGCACGTCTTGAGAAGTAGCTTCAGTACTTTAAAGCTTCAATTCTTCCTTCAACCAAAGATCCCCCAAATGAATGGCAAAGGTCTCTATTTATAGAGAAATTTCAGGGTTTTAGGTGAGCTTGGGCCCATTTGCTTAGTGGCTTGAGCATATTTGCTTGTTGGGCTTGGGCCTATCTACTTGTTGGACTTGGGCTTGGGCCCATTTTGCTTGTTGGATTTGGGCTTGGGCTTGGGCTTGGGCTTGGATACATTATCCTTGTTTTGCTTGATTTTTCATCCGGGGTTTGAATTTGGTTGGATATGGAAAAACTTGACTACTCAAATCCAATGTAATTATAATCATCACAATTTTGCTGTGATGACGTGACAGTGGTCGAAATTCCTTGCTCAACATTTGTTTCTCTCACTTGTCTTCATTTAGATCTTAATTAGCTTTCTTGATAGGAAGAATGAACTTGAGAGGACCAATCCCTAAGATTCTATTTAGTTAGGGCATTATCTTTTTACCTAATGGACTTAATAAAATAATAGACGCCAAAGAGATAAAATAACATATAATTCAACATTAATAATAATATTATATTTAAAATAAATCTAACAGACATTTCATGCATAATAAAATCGTGTAATTATAAGACACGTTGACAACATGTAAAAGATACATGGTGTGATGGGAGAATAACATTTGGTCTTTTCACACTAAACATTTGTCTATTTTAGACACTTAGGGTGTGTTTGGGGGAGGGAAAGAGTTATGGGGGGAAATGATTATGATAATATTAGGATTATGATAATCCTATGTTGTGATAATATGTGTTTGGGAAAAAATTATAAATGGTAGTGTTATGATAGTATGTGTTTGACAGAAGGAATATAATAGGTAGTATTGTGATAATATTTGTGTGAGTGATGGATTGTATGAGAAGGATTGTGAAAATTATTATTATTATTATTAAGGTAGGATTGAGGGGATTGGGAAAGTCCCCCAAACAAGAAAATGGTTATATAACCCTTTCCCCCATAATCTTTTTCCTCCTCCAAACACACCCTTATTTTAACATCTATAATATGATTAAATTCAAAAGAAAATAACAATATATGCAACAAAGTTGTGTATTGAAAAAGTAAAAGATATTCTTGTTGTTAATCGGTTTAACAAGGGGTATTGAATGAGTGGTTCTCTTCAGTTATTTGAGCCCAATTTGAATCGGCCCACCCAAAAGAAAACACACAAACAAATAACAGTGGACGGGAAAGAGGTTGATTTGATTAGCACAAAGGTTGAGCTATGTTTTAATTTGATTTTTTTTTTCAATACGTAGAGAGGGTATTTGAATTTTGATTTGTGTCTTTGTTTTTTTGGCCTAAAAGAACGTAAATCAAAGTTGAACTTTAAAATTGAAGGAAAAAAAAAACAAAGGCACAAGTAGCTTTTTAATCTTCAATCTCTACCACTAATTGCTAAATTAATAATAATAGTATTAATGATAATAGTATTAATGATATAATCAGAGTAATAGTGACAGTAATAATAACTAAAGAAATAAAATTAAATTCATAGATAGATTTATAGTAAAAACCATTTTCATTGAAGTAAAAATAAAAAATTAAACTACCAACGTAAGAGTCTCCATGGTATTTCTCTAAAATAAAGTGAAAAGGAAAACATATGAACCACCTAAGTGATTTATTGCTTTGTTTTATAGTATTCATAATAAACTACTAACACAAGTGCGAACAAACTAGGTAAAAATAAATACATTGTACATGACACAATTTCTTTTAGATGCTCTTTCAAATTTATTTAGGTCATTAATTTATTATTTATTATCTATTAACTTATTTTTATGTATAGATTTGGAAAGTATATATAAACGTGTATTTTTCTTTAAGAAAAATTGCTATATGTTAACAAATTTGATAAAAAAACATTAATTTCAAACTAATATAAGTTATAATCTTAATAGTTAGAAGAGTGATGTTAAAATTGAAAAGTATCAAAATCTAGGAATTAATTTTTCTACGAATTTTCTTGGCACTCAAATATTATAGGATCGGGTGTTCCGTGACATTAGTCAAGGTACGCGTAAGCTGGTCCGAACAAGCACATATATATATAAAAAATAATAAACAAACTAGTTGGAGGTATGTATTGCCAAATATTTATGTTTCTTGAGGTATGTATATTTTTTAATTAAGTCATATTAAGTTTACTTAATTATTAATTTTATTATAATTTTTTTAAATAGAGTAACATTATGAGTATTTATAAACTTATATGTATTTTCGTTCTAAAAACAATGTATTTTGAAATATTCATAATGTATTTATGTTTAAACAATAAATAGTAAATATATCTTTAAATTTTTTTGATAAAATATTTACTCTTTATAAACAAAATATTGTTCTATGTAGTGTAAATAGTTTATTGAATTTTTTTACTTTTAAAAAATTTATATTTTTTTCATGTATTATCAAACTTCTCCTTTAATTTAACATGATAACTTTTAATCTAACAGTGTACCAATATTGAATATATACGATAAATTATTTTAAATAATAAAATATTTTAAAATATAAACGAATATTATAATAAGTCATATTTTAATGTAATTAGTAAATATTTTAGTTTATTTAATTATATTTAAAATTAATCTTAAATTTAAAATAATAACTCGTTTCTTAAACAGTAAAAAAACATTAAAAAGACGAAAGATAACTATTCAATGACTCCCGTTGTTCACAAAAGTAATGATAATAAAAATAAGAAACAAAAGAAAAAACTAGCAATTATATAAAATTTCAAACTACATTAAAATTTCACATTATCTTGGAGTGCTAGAAAAAAAATTAGATAGCGAGCTGAGCTAATTTGGATATAAATGTGAGAATGACATACCAAAAAATGAAAGATGGTGAGTTAGAGATAAAGGAGAATTTCAATTGGTGTCAATTTAGAAAAAAATCGAGATTGACAACTTTTTTATAAACTTGAAAGACTTAAACCGAAATTAACCAACATCCGGTTTGTTCTCTTTCATAGTTAAAATTGTTTTGAACATTTACTAAACCAATCATAGTTGATGACAATTTGATTGAAAAATCGATTCCAACTAGTTGATGCTCACCGAGTCATTGTTATTGGTCATATTGTTAACAACCTAGTAAACAAAGAATTGAAACTCAAAGGACCTACTAATTTATATATATTATTTATTTTAAGTTTTAATATGAATTAAAAGAAAATGAGAACTTTAACTGAAACGGTAAGAAAATTTGAAAATAAAAACAAAATAATGGCAAAAACATGTAATTAACAGTAATTTTGAGGACTAAAATTAAAATAAAAGGGAGTTATTTTGTAATTTTATTTTAATCAGAGTTATTATATTTATATAAATATAAAAATATAGTTTTATGTTCCCAAACTAGCGATCTATTTAAATTCGTTCGAAAC
>JBBPDI010000005.1:3423598-3440588 GCA_037974545.1 Cucumis variabilis
ATATCTCTCCTAAAAATATCTTTCCTTATTAAATTAACCTCATCCTCCAATTTTAATTTTATTATTTCCTTATTAACAAACTTATTTATTCTTTTTCTTTTTTCTTTAAATATATATTAAATAGGTTAATTTTCATAAATATAATGAACCGATAAAATATTTACAGCATGTGTAACAAAATGTAAAAGCCTATGAAACTGACCATTTTTTTAAATATTCCAAGTTTGTCCTTCCTTTTCATCGTCTTTCTTCCCTTCCTCTTTTTCGATTTTTTTTTCTTTCCATCGTCTTTCTTCTCTTCCTCTTTTTCGATTTTTTCTTTCCATCGTCTTTGTCTTCTTCTGAATATTTTTAAATATTTCTATTTATCATTCCTTTCCATCTTCTTTCTTATGCAATTGTGCTTTTCTTTTCCATCGTTTTTTCTCTTGTTCTGAATTTTTTTTTAAATCTTTTTTCAAACTGTTTTGGTTTAAGATCGTGTACCAAATATAAAAGATCTATTTTTTTCACAATGTTATTAAGTTGTTTATGATAGTGTGCCAAATATAAAAGATCGTGAAAAAATTTTGTTGGAATATTGGATTGCCAAATCTAAACGATCGTGTACCAAAAAGTCAAATCTAAACGATCACGTACCAAAAAATCTTGTAAAAAATTGTTAAGATAACGATCATGTATTAAATATAAACAATTTTGAAAAAAATCGTTTAGATTTAACTACCTAAATTTAAATTATTAAATCTAAACAATTGTGTACAAAGAATAGCCAAATCCAAATGATCGTGTACCAAAGAATCTTGAAAAAAATTATTTAGATTTGGCTCCAAATGTAAATGATCAAAGCTAAACGTTCGTATAGAAAAGAATAACCAAATCCAAACGATCATTTTCCAAATATATTATGTGATGTATGTCAATTAATCGTGGAGCATCTTTGGTATTTCTTATTGTGGATTTATGGGCTTTTTCCGTTTTCGAAATTGTTCTATAGCGTGAAAATATTTTGTTGCTTTATTATATTTTTGAAAATACTCCTATTAAATATCTCATTCTCCAATTTTCAATTTTCTTTATTAAATTCACCTTTCCTATTTAGTTTTGACTATTCCCTAATTAACAAATTTGTTTATCCATTTTCTTTTGTTCTTTATATTATATATTTTATTATTATAATAATTAGGATATTTAATATATCCTTCATTTTCTTCTACGGGATACACGACTTCACTACCTATTTTTGTCAATGCTTTCCTTCTACCCTATTTTGGACATTATCTTTTAACGTAACATTATTAAAAAAAGTTCTAATTTATGTAATATACATAGGTATATATATTTTCGTGGAAAGTGTGTTGGTCGAACGTAAAGTATACCATCGGCAATGATAGTGGAGATCACTGATCTGTGGAATGCGTGAAGGTAGGAGGTTCTAATTTTGCTAGAAATGGGAAGAAAAAAACTCTAGCATTAATAAAAAAAATAATAGTATTAAATGTGTTAAAATAAAAAAATGATTCACCAATATTAAAGTCAACAGACGGATTTAAACTAGAACTAACTGGATCCCTACAAAATTGCCAAAATTTTATGGGATATAATCCATAATACTTAATGTTTAGAATAATAAACAATAAAAAAATCTGAATTATTAATTTAAAATGAAAAATTACAATTAATGAGAACTCAAAAAATTGTCTCTCCTATTTTAACATCATTAATGCGATTTCAACACTAATGATGAATAATTTTAAATTCTAAAACTACATAAGATCTTAACATAAACGGTACAATGAGTCTTAAACTTAAAAGAAAATATAGTTAAGTTTTTTAAAATTATATATTTGATTAGTTACGCTTTTAAGAATTTAAACCATAAGATTCTTTTTTTTAAGAAAATCGTGCACCGGGTGCACGTCTTTCCTATTCAGTAACGTTTCACGTGGGTCAAATTATGGTCAGCCTTGGTCAAAGTACGCTGATATGGATTAATGGAAATCGTGTATCGAATACATGACTTGATCCTTCATTTTGACAAAACTACCCTATTTTTGTCAATAGTTTGCTCATCCACTTCATTTCTATCATTTCTTCACACATTACTCTATCTTTGTCATTATTTTTCAAAAAATAGAATTAATTTGCACCTGGTGAGGTTCGAACACTTGACCTTGGAGTGGCATGCTTGGGTATGACATTGACACGAGTCAAGGACTTTCAACTTATTTACGAAAATGTCATCCGGTTAATTGTTGAAGAATTTATTTGCATCCTTGAAGATTTAAACGTGCGATCAGGGGGTCGAAAATGTGAAAATTATAACGCTCGGTTGGGATTTGATCTTGTAATCTCCAAGTGGATTGCGTGAGAGCATTTGCTTTTTGAATTCTTTATGATTATTTTCCATTTTGTCCCCAATGTTCAAATTACCCGTTTTTCTTTGTTTGGACTTCGTTTTTGTTGATTTTTTATGAATTAGGTTTGTAATGAATCTAAATTCTAATTTCAAGATAAAAATATCAAAATAATGAATATGTACACGATATAGGTTGACAATAAACTACAAACAAATGGGTGAATAATGGCCCTAACAACGCTGGTAGAAATTCCAGGTAACTCGCGAGACCCTGGTTGAGATATATGTCCCAAGTCTAGGTGATGAGTAATGAGTGTACGAATATGTGAATCATATGGAATTATTTGTAATGGTTGTAACTGTGTTTGATCCGATATAAACGTGTGATTATGAATTAATGAGTTGAAATATATAGATGTGTGTATTTAACATTGATATTACTTATATATGATTTATTGTATTCCCCAAAAAGGTGTTTCCTAAACTCATAACTCACTAACTATTCGACTTACATTTTATGTTTCCCCCTTCCCAGATTGTTAGGCGTTGAAGTAAAGTAAGGAATGGAAGTTAGGCGTAGAATCCAAGTAGGTGAAAAGAATGAGGGTGGTTGTGTAGACTTGTGCGGCATCGAAGTCGTGTCATCCTATCTCACGTTAAAAGAGTCGGTTGGTAAGCGCATTAGTACTTAAAGTGAAAGGCTTCAACTCAAACCAAGAAAGGCCATCCGATGCGCCACAATTGTGGGATCGAAGACTATGAGGATGAAGGAACTGAGCTAGGGAAAGAAAGCCTTAAAGAATGTCCTTGAGTTGGATTGTTGGGCTACCGAGGAGAAGGATGAAAAGAGGCTCTTACACCTCTAAGTACCCCGCCACAAAGACCAACGTTAGGTGATGGACAAGAAAAGGTGGACTAGAAGTCATCTTTATTCTTATGTTTTGCGAGAAAAATAATATAATTTATAACGCATGAACCTTATAAAATTGTTAAGTTAATAAAGAGAAGTTATGTTATTCCACTATTTTGTTATTATTTCTTTGAGCTTATCGCCTAGGATTTAAGGTTGAATTGTAACATGTAAAAAGTTGTACTTTTCGCAACAATAAGAAAGTTCAAGTTTGAGGAAAAGGTTTTGCAAAAGGATAGGATAAGAAGTTGTTCTGCTTACTAGGTATTTAACACATCATCGTGAAGAGATAGGCAATGAATGTTTAGGCGGCACGCCTCCATATGGGCGCACGAAGTGGCATTTGGGGTGGGTGTTACACTAAGTGCTCAGCATACCTCTGAAACTCTGTGCGCATTGACCGTCGAGAATTCAGTATATAGAACAAACATAGTTTTCTTTACTTAAAATCTTTCTCATTAAATTTACAAGTATCTTTCTAAACATTAAACATCTTTCTTTCAAAACCTCAAAGCTTACTCATAAATCATTACTTGCAAATCTCATCAATAGAGTTATCAATAAATATATGCTTTGTTAAAACATTTCTAAGCTCATGCTTGGAAACATTTTCTAGAAAAGTACTCAAATACTTTTCGAGATGTAATAATTAGTACAATTTAATAATTATTCCATAGCATACTTCAATGCTTGTAAAACATATTTAGAAATCATTTTATCACTCATAGATGGTAGCTTAAACCCTCGGTTTGTAAATTTTTTCAATCTCTTCTTAACCTCACATACTGGAAAATCATTTCGTTTAATTCACAATCAAAAAATTTTCAAAACTTTGCTTGATTCTCCAAAAATCACCAAAACAACCCAAAATCATCTATTGACCTGGATTGGCACGCAGGGTACTGCGATAGGAGCTGGCATTCACGCTTAAGGCCTGGGCAAGTCTTCCAGCGTGCTAACCTCGCTTGGTCGTGAATCCCTTACACGATAGGGTGTCGTGCCCTCTCATTGCTTGCCTTCGTGCGTAGGTCATGTCTCACGTTCCTTTAACCATGCGTCCAACACAGGCCACCCTGCACACCACTAACCATTTTGAACCTAACTTTCACACCCATCTCGCTAGGTAACCCCTGACTCTCAGCAAGCCACGACACTGCCTAAAAATGAATTTCTCGAATAGAACTGGAGTCCCATTTTGGAAAATTATAACTAATAATTCACAACTCTTTTCGAAATACTTTCTTCTATAAAGTTATTTAAAATTGTCTTAACTTTCTTTTCTCAAAATGCCAGCCACAAAATCCATGATATGAGTTTTTTAGTCTCCTTGAAGTGAAGACTGCTCATATTTCTTCTGAAAATGACCTTTCTCCCTTCTTTCAGATCAAACTCAACCTTCCTTTTCTCAAATTTAATCAGCAACCCTAGGTTAGAAAATATACTTAACTTGTGCACTTTTAGGAGTAATATAAGCCAAAACACACAAGCAAAATGAGAAAAATTCACTTCTAAAATGACCTATTTATACTAAGCCTTGCATGAAATTTTTTTTGATACCTCCAGCTTGCCAAAACTTCACTTAAACATGCAAAGGACGCGTGGAATCCACTTAATCGACTTATCATCTCGTCCAACTTCACTCAAAACATCTAAAAAATCACTTTGAGGCTTTGGAACACCTTGCTAACCTCCCTTAACATGACCCAAGAGCTATCTAGCATGCTCATACCTCCACGCCTAACTAAACTCTAAAGACAAGGTCCTTAGCCTCTTGACCACCTAGCTTAAATGTCTAATGACAATCCTCATCACCCAATCACCTCCCACGACAAGTATTCTCTCCTAGCAACCTTAGAGGTTATTTAATCCTTCTCAGCCACATACATAAACTCAAGCTTGGCTGCCAACCTATGTCCAAACACCTAGAGTATGGACTTAGCCAAATTTCACATTTTTTCAACTTAACCTCCTTAACTTTTAGCCATTTCTTCTTAGTTTTCCTTCTTTCCACCTATCATGATTAAAATGACACTTCCTAAGCTTACTTTCCCATCTTAATTTAACTTAAAATTAACCTCCCAAGCTCTTTGGAAAAACTCAAGTTTCTTAGGGTTTGGGGTTTACAGGCTAGGGCCTCATCGCGGACAATGTCTCTCATCCATCCTAGACGTATTACTTCTTGTAAACGACTTTGATTATTTGATACATGACTCTGTGCTACGCCTACACGATTGCTCATTAACATGAATCTCTTGTCCAGAATCGTTCATTGCAATGTTGCAATTGATTTTTTAGTCCTTTCTTTGCATTGTGAAAATAAAGTGTTTCACCATGTCAATTGCTTGGACCTTTTCAAATTAATTGCCTTAAAGAAAATCCTCTACAAAAGAGGATAGAAACATTTTTTGCTTCACACGCTTGAGGAACCTTTAATATCTTGGTTTTAATCCCTTCAACCAAGGCTCCTCTTGTAATTTCCATGTTGTAGGCGATTAAGTCATGCGGTAGTCCTTGATGCGATATAAATTACTTAACCATCTTCTAATTAAAGTGAATACTTATCAGTGCCTAAAACCCGCACTTGTTCTCTACTCGAGATACAAATGATAAAGTTCTTAGGCAATAGCTCTTAAGATTTCATTACTTTTAAAGGTCACATTACCTCTATTTTAAGGGTGATGACCTCTCGGTGCCAAGTTACCACACTTTTTCTCCTTTTGGAACACGAAATGATGGAGGTTTAATAGTCAGAATGGAGGTTGTTTCCAAACTCCTTTCTATACGCGTTTAGCCATGTCCTTACAAATTATCCTTTTGAGAAAGTTGGCAACAAACATTAGCCAAGCGATTAAATAAAGCTCAGCTAAGCGTGATAAACCTTACAAGTAAAGACCTCTTATTAAGAACTTATCACAAGCTCAACTACTTTAACACTTCAAATGAAGAGTAAAGGAATGATAGATTTATAGGGAATAAAGATTCAATGTATTGATAGTTGTAGGCCTTTTGGCTATGTACAATATAAAAGTCAAACATTACAATGAAAGTACAAAAATGAAAAGTCTAGGGGGAGTCGAGCTGCAGAATACATAGACATGTATTCCTTGGCTGTTTACAAGTTGGAGGGATGAAGATGATTGTTTCTCTCTCTAAGCCCTCAATTACAGGTTGACTAAAGAAGAGGTAAAGAAGAAGAACTTCTACAAAACGGGAAAGGCTAATCCTTTTCGCTGACTTATATGAAGCTCTCTACGGTTTGGTCCATTCAGACCAACCAACTTCCTTAGTAGAGATTAAGGTTTTTTATAGGCTACTTTGGGTAGGAAGCTTATATTCATTATCCTCTACATATGTCTGCGCCAAAAGCAGTCTTGTCAAGTTACATCAACTCAAACTATCATTCTTGTCTTCTAGTGAACCTTCATCACATGAGGATGTGGTGTCTTGCCTAGTTAAGTTAATCACTAGGTAATTTTCCTATCGCATAAGCTTTCTGAACGCGATCCTCTTGTGATTCAGTATGTTTCTTCTTTTCATCATTATCTTGTGATAAAACACTAAAACGTGTGGTATAACATGCATGGAGATTTATGTAAGCTATATTCTCCCATCTTTATAAATTTACGATAAAAGTTATGCATTTCTGAAGGGATAAGAGCCCTATGCAGTAGAATAATTAAATAGAACCATTACTCAATGTAATTTGGAAACCTAAAAATACCATTACATTAGCAAAAAAAAAATACATAAATTAAATTATTGTAAGGCTAAGCATGCTTCTAAAAAAATTTACATAGAAGAAATAAGGAGGAACTTACGTCCATTGACGTCTCTGTATCTGCCAATCACTATTAGGGCACCACCACTTAAAGACCTTATTCTATGAGTTGAGATTTTTGGTTTGTGGGAACCAAAATTGGAGAAAGGGAATTTTTAGAGAAAAAAAATTTCTTGTTGAAAAAATTGTGAAAGAATTGCAAAGTACAGAAAAATCCTTGAAACCCCTCTATATCTTTGTCATACGTATAACTTTGAAGAAGAGGAAAGTGAGAGAGAATATGGAAACATGGGAAAAGCGCCCAAGTTCCCTATTAATTTAGCAAATTAAATTAAAATTAATAAATAATTTTAATTTAATAATTATTTAAATCATATTTAATTAATGTTTCATTTAAATCATATTTAAATGAATATCTCTCACATAACTTATAGTTTTAATTTAATTAAACAATTAATTAATTATTCAATTAATTAATTACTAAATTAAATATCTTATTTTTAATTTAATCAAAATTTGAATCATATTCAAATATAAATTTCTCTCATTTTAATGTGTATCATATAGAAATTAAATTTTAACATATAGTTTTAATATGAATGTAATTCACAAAATATTTAAACTCATTAAAATACTTTATTCTCCTGTAAATTAATTTTGAATCATATCCAAAACTAAATTTGTATAATAAAATTTAATTAAAATATAAACTTTATATTATAATGTATCACCATACATTATATTAATTTTCAAAGTAAATTTTAACATTTCAAATTACAATCAATACAAATAAATCTCATTATCCTTTACGAGCTAGAAAGAGGACCTAATGGACCTATATCATAAGCTACAACGGTATGCGATTACTTACCTAAACTCATTAACGACATTAATCAATATCTGTTAACTATGTGTACACTCCATAAAAAACTCACAGCTAAACTTTTCTCACTATAGATATATTTATATGATATAGATCAATAACAGTAAGTTAGTCGTCCTGCACAACTATTTGTAAAACCAGTTAGGTTAAATTACCATTTTACCTCAAGTTACTTCTAGTGCTTAAATAACGTGCTCCTCTAATGAACAACACGTTTATGGTCCAACAATAAACAGAAAGCCCTCCGTGCCATAGAGAGGGTAGGACCCTTTGTTCAAGTCTTGGAGACACCATTTAAGGAAATCCTCATCTACTTACCCAAAAGTCGAGAATGAGTGAATTTCATCTTGTGTGATTATGTTCCAAGTTACGCACTCGATTTTATCCTTAAAATGATAAGTATATTGTGTCGGCAATCTGACCATTCTCACCCTTACAAATCAAAGGATAATACCTTGTGAACAGGAGTTCATAATACACTAAGGATTAAGACTAAGTTACCTAGTCATCCTAATGAAATAGAAACCTAATTAGTTAACTAAGTTACATCTAGTGGTTACTATGTCGTGGTTCGATCTTATGCAAACTTATTGCATATAATACATTCACTCATATGTCATCTATACGAAACTGTTGAACCATTGCGTTTGTATCAACTACAAAGTGAGCATATCCATAATGTTACCAGGATAAGGTGCCTAACCTTATCCCTATACTAAAGACCATTTAAGTTGTATCTTGAACATTGATCCCCGTATCTCTCTATATACTGTTCAAGACTCATCAAATAGCTTAGGATGTTAGTTTATTGTATTTAGGTTATTAAGACAATACTAATAATATAATCAATAATGCTTATTCAAATTACAATAACAACACTTTTATTAATAACGGTCGATGGATTACATTTACTATCAACGAGTTTTAAGACATAAAATCCAATAGGTTCGACACTTTATTATGCATTATAAGTCTATTGTTCTACCTAAAAGGCCATAATAACTTGTGTTTCTACAAGTTATCATCTGCCACTTCATTTGCTTTTCCAAAATGATATGTGATGGTACATTCATAATCCTTAATGAACTTCATCCATTGCCTCTGTCTTAGATTCAATTCTTAATGATAAAAAATGTATTTTAAACTCTTATGATCAGTGAATATGTTACATCTTTTTCGAAATAAGTAATGTCTCTAAATTTTCAACATGTGCACAATAACTACCAATTCCAATGCAAGCGTTGGGTGGTTACGTTCATGAAACTTCAACTGTCTAGACGCATAAGCTATAACTTTCCCTTCTTGCATCAAAATGCATCCTAGAACTTGGTGAGAAGCGTGATAACTTGTAGAAATACAAGTCATCATGGCCTTATAGGTAAAATAATTTAGTCAAAACGCAGGATACAAAACCAAAACTCATAGCTTTTACTACAAATTTATAATGTTAAGAGAATACACCTTACATAACTCACCACGCCTGATTAACTATGCTTTTAAGTGTTCTTACATGCAGGATGGAGAAAAGAAGAAATTAAGCAAATCTTAAGAAGAGTGCATGAAAGAACTTAGCAAGAAACTGTCGCCTGGTGCGATTTACATCGTGAGGCGAGATGCCAACTCATCACACAAGATGATTTGCTAAAAGACAATAGTGGTAGTTGGAGTTAATGTGGCGTAAAACAATAACTTTTCTGTGCTGACATTTGCAGAAAAAGGATGGATGCACAACATAGTGTAATTAATTTACCACCTAAATGTGCCTATAAGCACCTCCATCTCCACCATGCACAAGTATTTGAAGGGGTCTTCTCTTAAGGAGGGTTGGTAGAAGGGTGAGATTTAGAGCCCTTCTCCATATCTAATAGTAGTTCTTCATCCTCCACCTCTTCTCCGGTCAACTTTTGAGTGAGAGCTTAGAGAGAGAAGCTCACCCACCATTTCCTCTAACTTGTAAAAGAGCCAAGGAATGCATGATAATGCATTCTGCAGCTCAACTAATCTCTTTACTTTTCATTCTTGAATTTTGTAATGTGTTGTTTGACTGTATTATTCTCATGGCCGAGAGGGCTATATTTATCAATACAATGCATTTTTATGCATTGTTATTCTCTTCATCTCTTTATTATTTATCATCTTGTTGAAGTGTTTTAAGTAGTTTAAGTATGTGATTGTGTGCTTGATAAGGGTTTTTTTTTTTAATTATAAGACTTATCATGTTTAGCCCGAGCTTAACTCTGTCTCCTGGTTCTCCTAGAGAGAAGGAATCAAGAGTTGGTCAACAACTGCTTAAGAGAAAAAGTAGCGAAGACCTCGCTAAACACATATAGAAGGGAGTTCGAAAACAAACTTCGTTGTGGTGTTTTGCCTCCAGTCATTTGTATCCCGAAAGGAGAACAAATATGGTGTTTAGACACCGAGAGGTTGCTCGCCTTAAATGTAAGATGGTTAAATGATCTAAATCGTATGAAGCTACATCTCGCATGGCTTAGATGGCCTACAATGTGGAGACCTTCCTTCATCTTTCTTAACGCAAGTTAGTTCACATTCCATAATCATTCCATTCTCCTTCTATAGAATGTTCATTCTAAATATTATGATTAGTATAGTTTTACTTCTATACTATATAGAATTTATATTGCCTAGAAGAAGGCATTTTGATGTTCGACGCGAGATGAAGGCACGCGTTAAGAGTTAGGAAAATTTGAAGAAATTTCTTAATGGTAATCAATTAGTGGGCTTCATGTCAAGGTTAAGCTTAAACATGGCTAAGAGAAATAATATAGCTACACATGTAAGTGTCAAGCAAGAGCTGGCTAGCTTAAGAGAGCTTAAGGATGACTAATCTGATTTTAGGATTAGTATAGATAATACTAAAAAAGGTCTAAAGGCAAGAATGTTACTCTTGGATTTTGCTAATAGAAAGTACTAAGTGATGCCTTGCTGAGAAGTCACTTAGCGAAAAGAAGAGATTGGAGTTAGGCGATCAAGGAAGGAATGAAACTTAGTGTTATGAGTGATTTTCTTTAAAGAATGAACAAAGCTTTCTAAAGTGTTCTTTCTTAAGTCTTATGTTGTCTTAGTAATGTTTTAATATATGTTAATGTTTATGAGAAAGCATGATTTCTAAAGAAAGTTTTTATGTTATGTTTTAAGCTAAAGTTTCATGTTTGATGATTGTACGAATTGCTTGTATGCAAGTAAATCATTAGTTTTATCCCTATCGATGAGCTAGCTATTATGTGCACATAATAAGTCAAGGAAACCATGGGGTGAAAGGACCATATGGCGGTAAGAAGTTGGTCAATGCGTTAAAAGGAGCATCTTGAGTTAACAGCTTGGGAAACGATAAATGAATCGTGAAATTCTCCAATGAATGCTGGTGATATAAGAAATCCCAGTAGTCTATGTACGGGAATGGTTCAAGCTCTTGGCGAAAAGAATAAAAGGAAGATAATGTGTGATTTATGGTTTTGAATGAGGCGTTGAGCACTAGAAGAAATTTAGCCTTTAATATTGGTTGGCAACCGACATCTATGGTACCATTATTAAAGGTCTTTAATGTCATTTATGCTTTGATTTCAGTTTAAAAATGACATTAAAGGCCTCATTAATGTCGGTTTAAAAATGACATTAAGGACCTTTAATGTCATTTTTGAACCGACATCTTTGATAGTGTTATTGAAGCCCTTTAATGTCGGGTGGACTTTGATGTCAGTTTAAAATTGACGCTAAAGAGGCCAACAATGTCGGTTTTTGGTCCATTTTAACAATTTTATTTTTATTTAATTATTGCATTGTTGTCTATTTCTTATAAACCGACATCGAGTTCGTGTAGATAAATATTTTTTCTCACACCAACAAATCAATAATATTAATATTATCTTAGAAACTAAAATATTTTTCTTTTACATTTGTATACATAAAATGAAATCTTAATAAACATTCTACAACAGTACATAAATTAAAATCCTAATGCAAAACTTAAATAAGAAATCCTAAACGCCTTCTCATCTTCAACCTTCGACCTTCAACGATCGCTTGACTATCTACACAATCGCTTACCTTTCAACCCGATCTAACCTCAATCATTCTACAAACAATATCTAAATCAACCATCATCTAATTCAAGTAAAAGATAAAAACGTTTGAAACTAAATCGATTAGCCAAGTATATGTAACAGAATGCTGCAAGTATTGGTAAAATTAAGTCTAAAATTGAAGCAAAACAAATTGAAACATTGTAAGGAATAAGGCGCTTTAATGAAGTATACTATAAATAAGTAGGTTCAAGGATATATGGTGTATCCTGCAAATTTGAAGAGTTAAAGACCCCTAATCGACCAATGACATAACATGACTGGATGCACAGAGAATAGGGGGAAATAGAATATGGTCATTGTAAAGTTTGAGCAGGTCAAGTATAATAATAATTTTGACAAAGAAACTCATTCTAAGGCAATAAGAATTAACTTACACTGCCAATAAGATCAACATCTCGATCAGTTGATGATCCAATCAGCTCAAAACATATGTAGGAATCAAAAGGATTAATGTTGTGCGGAAAAATAAAGGGAAAAAAATCATCAGTAACTTAAAATGATAAAGTTGAACGTCTGAAAAGTTAAATAAATAATTTATCACCACATTAATGGAATACTATCAATTTTCACTTCATTAGCATTTAGCAGCATACAGATGGCTGAAAATTTATGAAGACATGTAGCAAACAGTTATTATATATATCTAGTGCATAAAAGATAATGATTATATCTAAAAATCGATTAGTCAAGAAACGATAACAAATGTATAACACAACTCCAGAATACCTGTATCCCGGGATTATTCAGTTTTGCACTTAACTACACCAAATTTTCCAAACAGAAGAAAAATTAATTTATGGAGTTCTATGTGAATGTAATCACAGACAAACGTTCAAGGCATGAGATTCAAACTGATTTTTAATACTCTAATATGAAGCTAACGACTTGTGATTGACTCGGAGCTCCTCTATGAAAACAAAACCCAAAAGTTGAAGCCAAATTGCAAGAGGGTTGGGCGATGATGGAAGAGGGCGGAGGTGTGAGATTATGCGCAGCGACAACTGGAATAAACGTGAAATAGAGCAACCGTGCTATAGGCAAACAAATCTAAAGCCATGACGAACTTGGTAGGGCTCTAGTTGATTGAACAACCGAATCTCCATGGTTATTACCATTGATCGTTGATTCAAATGTCTGTGCCACTCCATCAAAACCTTCTTGGACTGGTCTGTCAATCTTAATATTGTGGAATGTCAATCTTAAATATAATCTCTTACATGCATAGCAGTTCATAGATATTGTTTTAAAAGGCACTAAGAACCAATCAAACACAACAATAGGAGTCTCTGGTATAAGTTGAAAGTAAAGCACATACAAGGGAATAACTAATAGCAAATAAAAATCTACAAATTTTTAAATTTTAACTATGTTCCTGTAATTTTAACCAATAAGAATGGGTAACCGCAAAGTAAATAAAATAAATAATACTAACCTGAATTGCACCTTCAATTTGCATTATAGGTTCCATCTTTAGACGAAATGGTTCAAAAACCAATTCTTCCTGGTATAGTTATGAAAATGAGTAGCTCCTACTATTACTTAGACATTAATAAAATAAACAACAATAAAACTCTTAACTTTGAATTCCTATCTAATTTTTAAACTATATTTAACTCTCTTCTACTTTTAATACATTGAAACTCTAAGAAACCTTAAATTTCCAGCCATCAAAATTTAACTATCTCCTACAATGAAACAAATCAACACTTATCATGAAGACATTAACCCAAAAAATCACCTTGCTATCATCCACCAGTTCTACAAGTTGAATTTTTTTTCAGATTAAGATTATCCAGCACTTGAATCTACATTCTCAGCATAGTAAAAGAGATAAATAAAGCTAATTCTCAATATTAAAGACCTTCATTTAACCACTAACCTTATAATTTAACCACTAATTAACGTGAGCATAATTTAACCTACACAAAGGTTTGTTATTATTCGAACCTAGATTTTTTTTCTTTTCCCTCTGTATTTAAACTACTACAAATAATATTGAAAAATAATTTTGGCCACGAGTATGAATGTAGTCACATATATTCAAACACAAAAAGAAAAAAAGGTTAAGAGGGAAATTAAAGGTGCAACTCAAAATATGTTTCCAAAATTCAGATGTTCATAATTTATGAATCTCCCTGTCTTTTACAATACCAAAATAATTCCACATTTATTCAGATATGCAAAATTTAAAATCGCATCTTCAAAAGATTGTGTGGATATATCCTTTTCACATTAGAATAGCAAAAGATCCTTCAAAGTTCTCACCATCTAAAGCTACAAGAACTCCCCCATCTATATATATTTCCCTTTATATAAAAGAATTTCACAGTAGAGATAACATTAATACTCACTTCAACAATCATACTATCGTTGTGAAGAAACCTCTTTGTTGGTTCCTTATGATCCCTTAATGATATGAAATTCCACCCACCCCTCCCGAGGTTGTGTGAATATAACTTAAAGTTACTTTGCAAATTAAACATGGGAAAAGATGTTACTTACATGATTTTTCTTTTGGTTGTCCCACCCCAGGTAATGTGAATATGGGCATACCATATTAAATGTACACTTGAGAACCTTAAGGAAGTTCTTCGATGAAGCTATCCAATTTCAAGAACAATGATAGATACGTAAGGTTTGCTTTGGAGTATCCTTTAGGATACAAAGATATCTTCCTAAAACATAAAATCATTGTATTATTGTAAGTAAAATCTACATATATATAATAATGTTGGAATTTATGTCCTAAAACTCGTAGCTTGTATTCAAAATTCTGTTAAATAAAATCGTCTTATTGATACTATAATCTGAAAGACAATAAACTAATGTTCCGAGGCTATTATGTAGACTTGAACTTTATGTACAAACATAAAAGTGGATCAAGTTTGAGTCATAGCCTAAATGGTCTATAGTATACGGATAAGGTTGGACGCCTTTTTCGAGAGATACTATTGATGCCGTCCTTTTTGTAGTTAGTACAAATGATGTGATCCTAAATCATTCATGTAGAGACATGGAAATGAGGGTATCCTATGTAAAGAGTTTACATAAGACTGGAACCATAGAAATAGTCGCTTTTAGGTTATAATACTGTTGACTTTAAAATCGATTATTTCGTTTATAGATATCAATATAACTTAATCTTAATACTGAGTTAACTATGAACTTCTGTTCACACGAGATTATCCTTAGATTTGCATAGGTGAGGACATAGGGTGCAAGACGGAATTCACTCCTACCCACTCTAAAGTTAGTAGATAGGTTGTCCTCTTAAGAACTAAATCCAGGTCTTGAACAAGGGGCCCCACCCTCTCATTGGCCCGAGAGGGATTTGGTTTAAAGGTTGGACCTTAAATCAATTGTTCAATAGTGGATCAGTGGGAAAAGATATAATCTCGGGAGTAAAACGGTACTTTGACTTAACCAAGATTATGAAAAACCTGTGAAGGATTAACTTACTTATTATGGTTATATCACATGGACACAAATATATCTATAGTGTGAGGAGTGCAACTACGGGACTTTAGTGGAATGGCCCGTTAGTTAATGATGGTTGATTAACTCAGTCTAAAAGAGTTTAGCCAGTTAATCACAGATCGTTGGAGCCCATGATCTATAGATCCATTCGGTTCCCTCGATAGCTCACAAGGAACCAACTTAGAACATTATGATGGAATAATTCGAATTGTTCGAATTAGGTAAAGAGAGAGAAACTGACAAATATACCTAATATAGTCATCGGTTATAACTTAAAATAAGCTTCATGTTTAAATGTGATTTAAATATGAATATGGATTCATATTTGGAAGCTCGGAATTGATCAAAAAGGTCAAAGATGTAAAAGTCAAAATGTTGACTTTTCACTTTGAAAAATCAAACTTTGACTAACTTTATATTCAAATATGATTTAAATTTTGGAAAAATGAATGTGGATTCATACTCAGGAGGTTGAAATTAGTCAAGACGGATAAATGGTAAAAAGTCCAAATGTTGACTTTTGACTTTTTAAATGTCAAATTACCATTTTACCCTTGGAAGAACATTGCATGTAATTAACAAATGGCTTCATGCATGTGAGACACCTTCTTGGCTATATGCCAAGTGTGGAGAGTGGAAATTTACTTCATGCAAATGTTGCATGTAGTTTACTTATAAAAGGAATGGATTGGAAATAAATAATTAATGTTTTTTGGTTATAAATTGATTTTGTAATTTGGAATTGCAAAATCAAACAAAAAAAATCCTTTTTCTTTCCACAAGTTCTTCCTCCTAAATCCATCTCTCTCTATTTTCTTCATCGTTCGAGTCCCACAACTCAGTTCTAAGTCGGGAGAATAGCGGATCAACACTAGTGGTAGTCTCGATTTTGATTTCATGGAGAGATCGTGAAGAGCACGTGAGAAGATTACAATAATAAAAAAAACATCAAAGGTGAATTTTTCTATTAACCCTATTTTATTTCATTTAAGTGTTGTAATGCATGTTAATCACTAAAGTGCTTAGTTGTAATTAGAGTAAAAGTCGATCCTAATTCCGCTACGCATGTCTACCGTTTCCAACAAATAATATATACAACTTTATATGCAAATAATTCAAAAATATTTTTCAATACAAACTGTAGTTCTCCACTATGAAAAGAACTCGTAACAAGTTTGATGAAATTATGAGAAATCTTTTAATTTCCAAGTAAATTTGTAATTTGGATGGTTGACAAAGGAAAGGATCTCTCCCTTCCCATCAAAATTTACTAGAAAAAATAACTAAAACGACTCCAGTAGCTTAAGAAAATAGAAAATTAGGTGCTTTTTCTCAAAACAATATAAATCTAAATCGAATTAAATACAATTTCAAGCATCAGTAAAGCCCCTAAAACAAAATACAAAAATCTGGGGAAATTGCCAAAAATAGTCTAAAAATTGGATTGAAAAAGAAAAATAGGATTGATTTTGAAAAAGTTGAG
>JBBPDI010000005.1:3460253-3473196 GCA_037974545.1 Cucumis variabilis
TGGAGTTGTTAGTTTGCTGAGATGATCTGAACAGATTCTTCAAGGCATTCAGCGTCTAGACTCTAAACAGCTTGTAAGAAATTGTGCAAGGCTTTTTGAGACAAGAGGAATGACTCTGGTATGCTCGTTTCTTTTCGGTGTTACAAAATATCTGGCTCAAAAGTAATAGGTGGAAGATTTTTTTTAGAAATGTCAAGAGTTATAGCAAGAGGTTTGGATTAACTCATTCTTTTGAACAGGAGCTCCTTTTTATGTGGTGTTGTAATTTGTTAGAGCTTTTGTTCTTTGGATTTTGGCTCCTTTTGCAATTCAGAATTAAGTTTCAGCAAAATCTATACCAAACTCAATTCATATCTCCCAAAAAGCAAGGCTAGTGGTTAATGGAGTCTCATGGGTATGTGCTTTTGAAATTCCAATATTAGGGGGAAAAAAGAAAGAAAGAAAAAGGAATGACTTGACTCTCGAGGCTGTAATTTGATATTCTGACTGTACGGAAACATGGGATTCAACCAATATTTGAAGACTACAAAGCGTTTTGATCACTATGTTGTATGGATAATTTGTTTTGATATCTTGTACAAAGTTTGTGGCTAATACTCGCTTTATAGTTTTAATATTATCATGCGTAGGTTTTTATTCGCGTGTGCTTCATTGTTCTATGTTTCTCTCAATTTTCTTGTGCTCATTCTGTTAATGGAATATGTATATTTGAATTTGAATTTTTTGTTTTTTTTGGTTGGATTTTGAATTTTCACTTTTGTTCACAACACCTCGTGATTGTGTGACAAATATTAATATGGCAAAAAAATACTTGGGTACACATTTCTATGCATCCTACTTTATCCCACAAAAGAAAAAAAAGAGTTTTCTATGCGAAAAACTATGATTGGTGTGATTTGTTTCCTTTTACTTTTCTATTCGATTTTCTACATGTCATTATCGTTCACAAGACAAACAGGTTTTTGGTCATTAGATTAGAGTTAAAAACATTATGTTCTTTTCAATTCGTCTAATCAGTATACACATGATTTTTTGGGAGAGTTACCTTTAAGTTACTAAACTCATTTGTGAACATTTTGTAGGGACATTTTTG
The DNA here is from genome assembly GCA_037974545.1 of Cucumis variabilis. Classification (NCBI taxonomy): domain Eukaryota; kingdom Viridiplantae; phylum Streptophyta; class Magnoliopsida; order Cucurbitales; family Cucurbitaceae; genus Cucumis; species Cucumis variabilis. The sequence goes on from JBBPDI010000005.1 coordinate 3,461,347, forward strand.
GACTTAGAAATTCAACATGAACAAACACTTTTGATTTTTAAAATTCAATTTAATATTGCTCGTTTTCTTGCCCTATTATTTTGTTTTTGAAGTAATTTTATGCTTTCTAGTACAAAAAATTGTTTAGGGAGTAATTTTATGTGGTTTAAGTAAATGGACAAGGGAGATTTGAAACATTAAGCATTCAACTATGTTCATGTGAACGTGTTTCTGTGTGTGCATTTCTTTTTGTAATGAACAATATTTGCTTAGTTTTACGCTATTAACTTGTATCATCTAATAAACTATAATCCATGTAAAATAGAGATGTTTATTTGAGTTTTATCACCTTTCTAACCGAGCACTACACAAACCATATAAAAAAGGATCCATGTACATTTGTAACATGAAAATAATATATTGATTTAGATAGAAATTGAGAATACAATCTGTGGGCTGTTTTATAACTAAAATATTGTTGATCTATGTGATTTTCAGACTATTTTTTTCCATTCATTTGATAAGAATCAAGAGAGTTCAAAGAAACTAAAGGAACTAGATGAGAAGTATATAAAAAAAAATTCTAACGAGTCTACTAAAGTCAAACATATGGGAGAGTAGTATTGAGTCTATTTGGAGCATCTTGATGCTTGAAGAACCAAGAAGTATTCAAGTACGAAACTTTTTTAAGGTAATGTCTCAGCGTCTAATCTTTATTACTCTCCTCAAATAAGTATGAATAGGAGTGATAACTTAGAGGGCTAGCAATGGTATGGTCGTTAAGTGATTGATGATCATGCATTGGTGGTTGTGGCATTTGACCCAATTCCTTGCAAATTAGAGTCATCAAATTGGCTTGTTGACAATGCATTCTGAGAACCTCTGCACATCCATAAATTGGATCTCTTATTCTTGCACTTGCCTCGTATACCATACTGTTCACAGCATCCGCTCTTTGCGATTTAGGAAGATCCTAACAAATTCAATATGAGGTTAAGGATCATAAACTAAGATCTTAATGTATAATCCTATTTTTCTTTTTAAGGATTAGTAAAAAATGTTATCTTTTTCAATAGTATTTATTTAAACAATAAGTTTCTAACTTTTTCTTTAGCAATAAAGATTGAGGGAATTAAGTTTAATCATATATTTTTAATGGTTGCTAACACATTGATATTGACAGATGAGCAATAATGGGTGTAAATAGGTGGTTGTTTTTTGTATTTTTGAACAATTGGGTTTTAAAGATGTGAAGGTTACCTGAAGCAACTTGATAATGTTGCTAGCGCCAAAGACTCTATGGGCAATAGTGAATTTGAGAGGTTCCATTGGAGGAAAATACGGCCCAAATTCACAACTCTCTCGGCATCTTCGGCGGAGAATTTTACAAGCGGCACACGGCGAAGAACTAGCCACCACCGCGGACGCCGTATTTGTTTCTTCACTTTTCTCCATAAGTTGATCGGAACCGAAACAAAGTAATTAAAGTATAAATAGGCAAAGGGAAAGAACCAATGAATAGCGGCCTAATTAAAACGACGACGTCTTCTCTTCATTTTTCATTATTTATCATTTTGTATTTTTTTTCCTTCTAAAAGTTGTCTTATTATCATTATTATTCTTTTTGGCATTTTTTGTACGAAAATTCTAAGGGTTTGAAAAAAATAACCCATTTTTTCTTACATAGGATAAGAATAAGAAATTGTTTTAATAAAGAGGAATGCAAACTTTATATCTTACATTTGTGATTTGTTCAAAAATTAGGTGTCTTAAAATAACTAACAGAATATTTTCGGATATTAAATATGGTTTTTTTTTAAAAATTGTTTTTTTGGAAGATAAAAAGTCATTTATAAAGAAATTTTGATCAATTAAATTCTACCACGTCGCAAAGATTGTGATAATTATAATTTGATTGAGTTTTGGGTAGATAAATTTTCTCGTACCTTACCCAATTCATACTCTAGATGCAAAATTGAATGATAATGGGTCTAAGTTCACCCAACAAATGGGCCCAAGCTCAAGCCCAGCCCAAGTCCACCTAAGATCCTTGGAAATTCTCTATAAATAGTCCATTTATTTTGGAGATCTTTGGTTGAAAGAAGAATTGAAGTTTTGAAAAATTGAAGATTTAAATTTTTAAAAAACTCTCAAGACATGCAAGTTCTTATCAAGCTCGAGATCAACATCTTCTGAAAGATTGAAGACTTGAAAGATTAAACTTTTCTTGGATTCTAAAAGATTGAAACATAAATTGACTCGCAACTACAACACCCTGAAAATCGAAGATCAAGATGTTCTAAGTTTTAATTTGTATTTAAGAGAAAATATTAAATGAGTAAATATTAGAGACTGTATCCACAATATCAATTAATATACAAAGTTCAATTCTACGAATTAAATTTCTCTGAAAATCTCGTGTGAACACCGACGGATTTAGCCCCCTCAATTTTATTGTTTTTATATAATATATATAACTATTCAATTCTTAATATATAAAGAAAAAACTACTTTATTTTTAATATTTGTAATTAGTTGAGTGGTTACTCTACTTGTTATCCCATCTTCGATTTTCACCCAAAATAATAATTATACACTCTCCCCCACTTAAATTAAAGCTATTCAACTTCATTCATTTTATTATTTTTACTCTTATTTTTTTTTACTATTCCCCAACTAAATTAATGTTATTTCAACTTCATTCATTTTATTGTTCCCGCTTCTTCTTCAATTTATCTCCTAATTTATGAGGTAAATTTTGTAATTTATTTTCTTTCTTATCAAGTTTGTTATTTTATTTTTATGCATGTTTTCATTTGTCAAATCATTTTTTTTTGTATTAGTTCATTTGTTTTATACCTATTTTATTAATTCTTGTTGAGTTGTTTAAATTATATTTTTGTTATACATTAATATATTCTTAATTTATTCTCATTACAATATTATGTTATTGTAGATTTAATTTTAAATCTAAATTGAGAAATAATTTTAAAAAAATTAACGGATTCGTAATTTTATTTGAAAAAAAGTAATATATATATATATATATTTAACTAAGCTATAAAGCCTTAAAACAACATCTAAATACCAAGGTTTGAAGAACAAATGGAAGACAATAAGTCATAATTATTGGAATTGGATTACACTAATATATTTTGATAACAACAAACCTTCTGCTTCTATGTATATATTCAATGCATGTTTTCAAAATTACAACCTTTTCTTTTCTCAGTTTTTTATTTTTAGAAAACAAACAATAAATTATTGTTGTTTTGTCTTATTTGTTTCAAATTTTTATATCCGAAGATAGTTATTTCAATAAAAACATTGGTTAAAAATAGCCTTTAGTCGTTGAGTATGATAAACGATAATAAAAGTTTTTAAGTTAAATTTTTAAAAACTAAAAACCAAATAGAAATTAAACCAAACAACTAAATAATTAACAACGACATTATTGTGATAAAGTTCAAAGAGATGGAGAGAAAAGATACGGAAGAGAAAACAAAACCCTAACGTTTCCTTCTTATTTGATATTTAATATTGATAACAATCATGAATTGAATAAGAAAGTAGGGGTGAAAAACTTTAACAATACACACACCAGATTAATAACCGATAAGGAAAAATTCTAGAAAATGGGCAAAGAAAGAAAAGTAAAGAGAGAAGAACACTTGAGGAGCTATCTCAAAACATTGTGTTTTAAAAGTTTCAATAATAATATTTTTTCTTTGGTTAAGTTAAAATCTTTTATCCCTAGATTTTTATACATCTAACAAATGTGTGACAGATTCAAATTTTGATAGAAGTTACACAAATAAGTTTTATATAAATACTTAGATATTTAGTCATTGAACTTTTAAATTTGTGTCAATATGTAATTTATGAATTTCGAAAATTGTATACTACGTCTCCAAATTTTAAACGGTAGGCCATAACTTCAATTTTCTATACAATACATCCCTTACATCTTTGACATGTTAAAAGTTAAATATTATATCAAATATAAGAAATCAAGTGTGAATCTAATAAGTTGTACGATATATATTTATTTTGAAAAATCAAAATAGTATTTTATTTAAAAATTAATTTTAACTATCGATCAAAATTAATTGAAAATTTAAGGATGAAGGAAAGTATATAGTTCGACTAAGATATATATACACACACATGTTAAATATCCATAACTCAAATTCTCCTACTCTATTACGTACTAACAAAATTAAAGTTCAATTTAATCAGAAAATTAAGAAAAATTATGATTATTTTTTAAAGAAAAAAAAATTCACTCCAATAAAACACCCATCTCCACCCCACAACCAAATGAGAGAAATCAAATGTCCATAAGCAATAGAAGAAAAATTAGAATCAACAAAATGAGCCAAGTTAATTTATGGATGGGAGCCACACTGTTACTTTTTAAAAATTGAAATGGGGTTTAGAAATTATGATATGAATTATTTAAAAGTGTACAAAAATTAATATTTGCAAACTTTATTATATCAATAATGAGAGATTTGTTATTAATTTCTTGACTTATATTACGAATAAGTTTTGTTGAAGTTTCATTGATGATGGTGAAATTTATTGGAAGATTTGAAACTTTCAATGTCCAAGACTTATCATCAATGAGGTCAATTATATTGTTATTGGGCCAAAAGTTGTCAAGATTTTTCTAGAAGTTTCCCTTTGATGAAACGACTAATTAGGTTTCCAAAGTCTAAATAGAATTGTATTATATGTTCATAATTGTCTATGACTTTAAATTTCCAACTTTGTTACCCATTAAGACTGCCATTGACCGTCATCCATGTCCTTCCAAATCAAACCTTCCAATGTTTTTCTTTCCTTTCTTCTCTTCACAATATTCCATGGGATTCAAACACTTTGTTTCTTTCCTAGCATGTAATTACTAATTAGGTAACATAACTTTAAATTCAATGAGACCTTAATTACTAAACTCACATTTACATTTATTTATCTAACGCCCGACACTAGCATACATCGTCCAGAGTTAGGCCACATCTCCTAACGCCGTGGGGAGATCTTGTATCTCCTGATGTCTTAGTCTCTAAACGCCCATTTTATCTGTTGGGATATTCCTTTTCTAGTCACATTAGTTTAAATATTTTAACTTAATTATTTATTTTGATTATTTTAATAAATTTAAATAATATAAAATAAAAAAAATATTGTAAATAATAAAATTGTACAAAATATTTATAAAATATAGCAATATTTCATATTCTGTCAATGATACACGGTAATAGACATTAATAGACTTCTTTAATGTTTAACAATACCCCAATAAAGAGTGATAGAAAGAATCCAAACCATCGTAAGAAGGAAGATGAAATATACTTGATTTTCAAAAAAAAAAAAAAAAGTTAACGAGGCCTTAATTTTTTAATTTTTGGTTTTTGAATAGGGACATTTTTAAAAATAGCAAAATAAATTAAAATATTTACAAGTTATAGCAAAATTTTGGATTCTATCACTATAGCATATCAATGACTATCAGTGATAGAATTTGCTATAGGTTATTATAAATATTTTGTAAAATCTACTATTTTTAAAAATTCTCCTTTTGAATACTACTCTTTTCAATTCTAAATTTCTTGTTTTGTTATCTCCTTGGCATCTTTTTAAGTATATTAGTTGAATGAAATTAAATGATTATCAAAACAAGCCTTTAATCATTAAGATTTGAAGAATTTTGTTTTAATTTGATACATAAGTTTCAAGGTTTGAATTTTTAATCTCAAATTTTCACTAAATGCTAACTTTCCATCTCCAACGTTAATGTTTGCTAGGTAATTATAATTGGTGGAAATTTTAGGAATAACAATTAAGTATATAACAACGTTTTAAAAAATTATAAATATAGCAAAATCTATCAGTAATAGACCATCCTTGATAGACTTTTATGGTCTATCGGTCATAGAACAATATTCGTAACATAATTTATCGATGATCGACTTTGACAAATATTTACAACATGGTCTATCAGTTGTTATTTAGTGTTTTGCTATTTACACGGTTATCTCATTAGGTAGTCGAATGAGCTTTAATCTTAACTCAACTTTGATCTAATGGAGTCAAATCCAATCCAAAGGTGGTTGTGTGCTATGGGTTTTGACTATTAAAGGTTGGGTTGATGCAATCGAAGTCCAAAGGATGTTTTAGGCCTTTATTTTCTCATATGAGCCGAAGTGACCCAATGATAAGCCATATAAGAGTGAACAAAATTCTATAAAAGAAATTTCGTTGTCTTCATCCCAAATTAAAATTACAATTTATACATTTAGTTTTGCGACATAAACATACATCCATGAATGAAGGATTCCTCTCAATCTATGAGATTCAGATGGAAGGTATTATTATAGAGAAAGTTACCAAACTCTTCAATCCATCAAATTGTATTTTATAATATTGATCATGAATTTCAACACCAATAGATAGTATCATGATCAGCAAGATACTAAATCTAACCACATTAGAGCTTAAGATAGAATTAATCTCTAACCAGAATTTAATTTTTGGGAAGGGTTAGAGTTCATTCATAAAATTATTAGTTTTAAGGTTGTGATGAAGTCAATATTTAGTTACTAATTAGTTCAATTGTTATAAAAACTGACTATTTATATGCCCTCAATTCATCGTTAATAAAACAAGAAAAAACTGGTTTATTTACTCTCTGCTCTATTATGATATCTAATTTTTCTCATGGCTGAGACAATACAATTTGAGTTTCAGACTTCCAAGGGTAGCAACAATATTCTTTGCACCTTGCACTCAATGCATATTTCATTGCGTCTTTGGATCTGTCTTTTGAATTTCTTTTCCTCCCCTTTCATTAGTGATCGGTAGCTGATGGCCCAACAAGTCTCTCATAAATCGACTCGGTCATCTTCGATCAAACCCTACTCTTCAACCTCCTTCATCCGGTGCTCTTGAAGGCGCATCTTCGACCACCAACACCACTCTAACACCCTCTTCTGTCATCACAATAATGTATGAACACCCATACTATCTTCATCTTTCCGATAGAGGGGTGGTTTGATATGATAAACTAAATACATAGATTAAAGTGCAAAAGGAAAGATTGAGAGATATATTCTGCAAGATTACCTTCATCGATTAAGAGACTGCATGCTGTGAGGTATTTATGGATTAATTCATCAATTTATCATATGAATTGATTTGTTTGAGTTACCTTGAAATCAAGCCTAAGAAATCAACTCAAATGTCTATCGCATAATTAACTAAATATACTTACTATTTAGTTAATTAATGCCATTAATTTTTTGGACTGTGAGACATTAAATTAAACCACATAGTATAATCTAATGCTTTTTTTTTTTCCATAGGTTTCCTTATCTTTCGTTAGAGACCTTGGTAATGTTAAAGATATAATGAAGCATGCTTTCGGGTTAATTCTAAAAACAATACAGTTGTTTATAAAAGAATTATAAAAATAGGGTAATTAGAAAATTTATTCTAAAAATAGTGAAAATATAAATAAATGACAAAATAAAGGGAAGTGAAAAATATTAACAAAAATAAGTGTGAAAATGGTGGACCAAATCTTAAAACTCAAATATAATGTTATATATACACAATTATTTCAACACATAAGCATTTATTTGGCTTAATTTTGAGTTTGAACATTATTATTGTATACAATGTGTTATTGCATTTAGTTGAGATGTAACTAGTTTAATTTGCTAATGAATTTAATTCTTATTTATCATTTCTTCCAACACCTTTTTCCAACAATGATAATTCCAATCCGTTGAAACTAAGATTTAAATAGTTTCTATTTTTCTTGTTATTATAATTCTAACATTTAAATAGTTTTTATTTTTCTTGTTATTATAATTCATCAAACATCAAATTTGTGCCATTAAATTTAGAGTTGGAGATCAGATTCTCCAACTCTATAAATTGTTTCTCAACACAAAAATGATTCTATTTATTTTTAAAAAATAAATGGATTATCACGTAAAAAAAACACAATAAATTACGTAAAAAAACTCCTAACTTGAAAAAAAACTATCGACAAAACAGAAATTCACTATATGAAAAATCGTTATAATCACACTAAATAAGTTTCTTTCCCTATCCCAATTACAAAAACACCCCTTCAAAACTTTTGGTCATTTCACACCTTTAATTACCTACTCTTCAACTAGGGAATACAAAAAAAAAGTTAGCACATTAAAACTTATGATTCTAAGTGAGACATTTGTAAACAAAGGAGTGAGGTCTTTTTTTTCATAGGCTAAGTCACTTACCTTACTACAAAATAATTAATGTGGGATGATTCCACTTTTAATATTTTGCCAAAAAAACTCAACAATTTTCAAGTATAACAAAATAACTCAAAAATGTATTACAAATATAACAAAATATCACAGTTTATCGCAGATAAACTATTATAGATATAGATAGATAATAGTTTTTCGTGACGTATTACAAATAGACTGTGATACTTTGCTATATTTATAAATACTTTTAGTAGTTTTTTCATTTAAATAATTTCTTTTATTAGAAATTATTGTTTTCAATATCACAACCCATATCAAAGTAGAAAAACACATACAACACATATATTAAATATTTGAGTCTAACGAATTCATGTTGTTTCCTTAAAAAAAAATTACTTACGTTAGTGCCTGAATTTTGAAAGTAATTGTTTTTCAGGATAGAACAAATTATCTTTCTTTTAAAGGTAGCACCACCTCCAGAAGATCAATGAACAAATTTTTGTGGATGGAACTTCCATCATCGATTTTGAAATGGAGAGAAATACTTTTTGGAGAAGGCAAAATTATAGAACACCAAAAACCAAATTCTATTTTTTAAAATTTAAAAAAAACACTTAATTTAAAGATTTAGTCGTGACCATTCGAATAGTCGTATTCTTTCTCTAAATTGGTTATTATTGAAGTTAACAACCATTCATGAAAGACACTAGTTATTCCAACCATTATTATTATTACTATTATCGATTTCCTATGCAAGTAGAGAGAATTTGAAACTAATATTGTCTCATAAAACAATTTTAATTAGTAACAAACAAGTTTGAAAATAAAGATCACTTTGGCATGTGAAAATAATAAAGAGCTAAGACATATATTTTGGACTTGGATTTTATTATTATTATTAAGACTTCCCAAGCCCTATGTTAGTTCTCAAGAAACTTCTAGACAAAACTTGACAATTAAAATTTTGCACAAAAGTTGAGAAGAGAATAGAAAAGAAAAAAGAAAAAAGAAAAAGAAAAACTCAATGGGTTTCCATACATATTTTGTGCCCTACTAATTTTTGGTCACCATCCACTACCATTCCTTTGATTTCTCTTTTGAGTTCCTTTCATTTTAGTAACATGTTTTAGAATGTGATTTGTTTTGGGTTGTTGGTACATTTTTCAATTTTAATATTGTCTATCATTGATAAAATATAAAATTTTGTTATATTTTGTAAATATTTTCAATTATTTTTTTATTTACAATAATTTCTCAATACTATATATATTTATATACATGTTTATTATCCTCTTTCTATTAATATTTTTTAAAAAAATACCTTTCTCATCTTTTAGTTTTAATTTGAAAAATATGTGTGTTTGTTGTTTGGGTTTTTAAAAGGATAATTACAATTAGTAGTAAATTTAGAAATAACAATTAAATATAGAACAACATTTCTAAAAACTGCAAATATAGCAAAATTAATATGTGATAAATCAATATTTGCAACATGATTTATGACTATCATGATAAACTTCGAAAAATTTTGCTATATTTACAATATTTATAAAATGTTGTTATATACTTAATTATTTTGAATCTAATTGCTATATTTGCAACTATCTCTTTTCAAAATTTCAAAATAAACATTTTAAAAAATAGTAAAATAGAGCAAAATCCATCTAACTTTGTAAAATTCATTTAAGTTTTTTTTTTGCTATAGTTTGTAAATAGTTTTATTTATTTTTTCGAGAAATGTATTTTTTAGTTCATGTTCTTTAAAATATGTCTAGAAAGTCTTTACATAATTTTACTATTTAAGTTTAAATAATTATTTGATATTTTAAATTAAAATAATAATTTCTAAAAATCATATTTTTTTAATTTTAAATTTCATATAATTATTTTTAAAAAATCAAACAAAAAACAAAAGTATATTTTAAAAATTTTAAGGATCAAATATACTTATTTTTATAAACCTATGTACATTTTTAAAACTCAAATACTAAATGCACATATCATCCACATAAACTAAAAATATACTTTTTTTTAATATTTAAAAAAGATAAAGTTAAAATTTGAAACTAAAACTTACACTAGTGGTAATCATTTGGTTTTAATTTTTGAAAAATAAACCAACAAACACATACAACTCTTATCTCTAAGTCTCCTACTTCATTATCTACCTATTTTTTTTTAAAAAATCAAGACATGTTTTGAAAATTAAAAAATAAATTTTGAAACTTATTTTTTATTTTTAAAATTTCACTAAAAATGTAACTTTTAATTTATTAGTTGTATAAAAACAATTGAAAGAAATTGAAAAAGAAAAATAGACTTAACTATAATTAAATAGATTTCAAACGGTATAATAACTTTTAAAACTTGTTTTTGTTGTTGATCTTCATTTTAGGTGGAAATCATTAATTGGGAATTTGGAAGAAAATAATTGTAAATATTCTAAAATATTTTTTTAATCTACTTTCTAGTTTTTACTAAATATTCTAAAATACTCCATCAAGTTTTAAAAGAAGTTTTTCAAAAATAGAATAAAATGATAAATTATATACATTTCGTAGAACAAAATCATTAAAAGACAAAATTAACTATAATTGTTTTTTTTTGTAAATTATAAATATTTTGCCAAATATTCTATTTTTATAATTTTTGTTTTTAAAAAGGTCAATTTTTATAAATATAACAAAACACCAAAATAATTACGATCCCGTGTAACAAAATAAAAAATTTCATGAAGCTGACTATTTTTTAAAAATATTATAGGTTTTTCCTTCTTTTCATCTCTTTTCTCTTCTTTTGCAATTTTTCTTTTATATTTATTTTGAAGTTATGGTTTTTGTTTTCAATCAATCATAAATCTTGTATTATGTTTTTTTTCAAAGTTTTATTTGATTCAAGATAGTGTACCAAATATAAAAGATCTTGAAAAAAAATTGTTGAGATATTGTACACGATAGCCAAATTTAAATGACTGTGTAACAAAAAATCTTGCAAAAGAACCGTTTCAAATCTCAACGATTGTGTAGCAAAATCTAAACGAACGTGTATAAAAGAATCTTGAAAAAAAAAAAAACATTGGACATTGGTACCAAATCTAAACGATTGTGTAGTCAAATCTAAACGATCTTGGTACAAGATCGTGTACCAAATATATTACGCGCATGAGTGACCAATTAAACGAGTGTTGGCTGAGACATTTTAGTATTTTTCATTGTAAATCTGTGCACTTTTTCCGTTTTCGAAATTGTTCTATACAATATAAATATTTTGCGTTATATTTTTGAAAAACCCCTAAACTAAAAAGTATAAGTTATAAATTTAATTTTTTTTTAACACGTGAAAACCATAATTAATAAATTGAAAGAACAACACACAAAGCATATATAAATTTTTAGAAAATGAAAAACAAACTAATGCCATATAGAATTCTTGCTACTATATCATCAACTCAATATTTTATAACTAAAGGGGTGTCTTCCAAGTTTAGCATAGATTTTATTTTCATAATTAATTAAATAAAATCAATGTATATTAAGATCTCATATAGAAATTTCGAGGAACTATCATGATTGGAGCATCATTAATCTTTTTATTAGATATAATT
>JBBPDI010000005.1:3527943-3538389 GCA_037974545.1 Cucumis variabilis
TTGTTTTGATTTTTGGGAAAAGAGGGGATGGGCTTTGCTTTATAATGTTTGTGTTTTGTATGGGAAATGGGAAGAAGGGAAGAAGAAGAAGAAGGTGGAGATTTGTAATTGGATTTATGAGAAATGGAAGGTGGAAAGACCAATTTGTCCTTACTATGTGTGAAACTACCATTTTGTCCCTCGGCAAGAAGAGATGGACAAAATTGGGTAAAGAAAGTTGGATCTTTTTTAAAAAAAGAGATGACTATTTATCATCGAATATTTATACGTCCTCAAATATTTTAGTTACATCTTTGTTTTTTGTTTTTATTAGATAGTTGTATAGTCCTCTCTTTTAACAAAAAAAAAAATTGTATCCAAAAGACTTTCATTTAATATAAGAAAAGAATTGTTGTATTTGGTAGGGAAGAAGTTTAAAATATGATTGAAGAATGAATAAATTTAAGAAAATCAAATAGATTTTTTTTTTTTTTTTTGAGTCTTAGACCATCAACTATTCAAGGATACTTAAAGCTAGATTGCAAATGGTTATTGATTAAGGGGGAGTGATCCTATTAATGTTAGTAAGTTGAATGCTTGCAATTTACACTCTTAGAATTTTTGTTGTAAGAATTAAGGTCTACAATTTTTACAAATATTAAAATTGGACTCTCAAACTTATAATAGTTTCGTAGAATATGACCAAGATAAAAATTGAATTCTCAAGCTTATTCGATAGCTACAATTTCTATAATTATATAAGTTTGATGTTCTATTTTTGATTAATTTGTGTGAGTTTGATGATTTAATTTTTAGAATTAAAAGTTTGTGGTGTAATTGCTATAATAGTAGTTTTTACAATTTACCTTTATTGTTTTGAATTTGACTGCGTTTACTTTGTATGTATTTGGTCGAAAAAGTTGATGGGCCACATCACTTAAAAGACATCGATAATAATAGGTGACAAGTTTATGGATTGCGTCATGTGTACAACCACATTTTAAAAAATTACAAAAATATTAGAAAGTGTATAAGAGATAGATTTCTAATCATTGATATCAAATGTACAAAGAGAAGAAAAATTGAAGGTTGAAAGAGAGAGAAAACTCACAGCAAGGAAAGAAAACATAGGCCCAACTTAATATAGGCCCAAATGTACTAAAGAAAAGGGGCTACAACCCCTCTTCAAAAGAAAAACAAAAAAGAGATTTTTTTAATAGTGTTACTTTTAAAAAATAGTCACAGATGAAATGGGAGAGAAAATGTAGACACGATAGTAAAGTCATGAACGGATATTACGATTAGGCAAAGTTGCAGAGGATCTACAACTTTGGCTGAGTTCTCCATCGAAGTCGTGAATCCTGTCCACAACTTTCATGAACAGCCACTCATTCACACTTTTTATAACCAAATTAAAATAGTTTACATTCTAAATACACATATTATATTATTATACACCAATATTTTTTTTTATCTAATTTTTACATGTGTTCAACAAATTTAGGTCAAACTTTTAAATTAAAACTAACAAAAATAAAAGGAATTGAAAGGAAAAAGTAGCTTGAATTTTCTTGTAAAATTTATTTCTGAAAACCATGAAAACAAAAATGAGGGGAAAAAGCAAGCCACTTAAACGAATAGATTTTTAAAACTTGTTCATTTGTTTAGAATTTTGGTTAAAAATGATCCAAGTGTTTCTTAGATTAAAAACAAAGGTATGAAATCATAGTAAAAAAAACTTTATTTTCTTTTTATTATAAACATTCAATTTTGATGGTAACAAAATGGTAAATTATTGGGAGTGACATAATATTCATTATATTGAATTAACACAAAATGTAATTAGGTACAATAAATGAAAGAATTAGAAAAAAAAAAAGGTAGACAATAGAAACATGTTCAATCAGAATGTGAGTGTGTGAGCATACCTATATATTTTTTTGGGATCATGTTTAATTTGATCTACCCATTTTATTGGCCTACGTTATGATATGTTTAATCATCATAGATCATTAACAATATTTATTAATAATTAATTTTAATGGCTTTAATTTATATCATATTTTATAATTGTACCGATTAATTATATTAAACTTCTAAATACTCTTAAATGAATAATTTTAGATAATTATTTATTAAGATTACATTCGAAAGATTGTTGGTGCATCAATTCTTACCATTGTATCATCTTCTTGAAGTGTGTTAGATTAACAAAATGAACGGTTAATTTTAATATATGTAGGAAATATATTATGGTTTTGCTTATTTATTTTCATATTTCATATACTTTCAAAACATATATATATATATTTTAGTTTATTTTTAACTTTAATTCACTTTTATGATGTTCATTTTGATCCCATATTTTAGAACTTGTCTAGTTTTTTCTTTATATTTTACGTTTTTGTCACTTTCATAGTCATATACTTTCAATACTTCAGTACACTAAATAAAAAATATCAAATATTATTGAAACTAAAATATCAGAACTAAGATGTCCATTTTTATTTTCTAAAAAAAATGGAAGATATAGTAATTGAAAAGGGCATATATGAATATATATATATATATATATATATAGTTTAACATACTTAGGTTAGAGTTTTGAATTTTAAAAGAGTAAAGATTAACTTGTATCATAAATTGAGAGATTGAATCAATTTTATATATACATTTATTCAATTCAATTCATCGTAATTAAAGCTTTAAAATTGAATAATCTATAGTATGTAAAAATTTGGAGTAGGAGAAACTTTTTATTTTCAATTTTATTATTCTTCTTACTAGATTGGTTTTGTTTTCTATTTTGATTTTATTGTAATTTGCTTTATTTATTTATTTTTTAATTTAAAATTAATGATTAATAAATACTTGGATATTAATAATTTCAACTTTTTCTCTTTAATTATATCATTAAAATTTATCTAAAACCATTCACTTCCCTCTATCTCCCACCTATTCATATTTCTCTCTCATATTAACTATTTGTATTTATTTCAACCTTTCGAATTCTTTTCTATTTTCAAATTTGTTGGTGTAAATATCACATTCTTTTTATTTTCTATTCATATTCACAACAAAAAGTTAAGGGTATGAAAAAATTAGTCTTCCAACAAGTTTAGATGAAAATGTGTGAGTCAAAACTGCTACAAAAGTCCACGAACTTTCACCAAATTTGTGCAATGTCTGGGAGCAAGTAATCAACCCAATAGAAAGATGCAAAGAAATTGATGAGAACTCAAGGGTGAAGAATATAAAAATGGAAGATTAAAAGAGAACGGGTTACAAGCGTTATTTCCAAAAAGTAACAAAGTGAAATGAGGATGCCAAAGAACTAAGTTTTCCTATTTGTAATTATTTGCTTTGTAATTAAGTATACTTTTGATGTAAAAATGTAGAATGTGCTTACCATAATAGTATATTATGGATCTTATAATTGAGGGATTGAAGGAAAAAAATTGTCTTATCTATTTGTATTATGTTAATAATATATTTTCATTTAAATTTAATTATTCATTTCAAAACAGTAATTAATTATAATTCTTGTAAAATTTGTTAAACAACTATACTACTTGAATAGGGTAGAAATACATAAAATATATAGAATTAGCACAAATGTCCAAATAATAGTTAAGTCAATGTTGATGTCCAAAATTTCATTCCATTTAAGCATTCGATGTGTAACTAATACATACATACATACATACATACATACATATATATATATATATATATATATATAAAAACTACTCATCGATGTAAAGTTTGATTGAATGAATTGTTTCATAGTTATACTATCAAATTCTTTATATCTTTTAGTTTATTCAATTTATACATATGCATATAAAAAGTTTTGAGTAAGAGATTTCTCAAGAAATGAAGCTGAAAAATGTATTTCCAAAAAACATGAGTAAATAAATATAGCTTTATACTAATTACTCTCTTTTTATTTAGACAAATAAAATGAAAAAATAACGTGCATAACACGTGTTACTAACTAGTTAAATGAAGTGTCTTTAACTAAAATGGCCTAAAATGGTATACCATATTACAAGATTGATCCAAATTTTCTAAATTTCTCAGAAATGTCCTAAATTGACTAATATTTTACACAAATTTAGGGTCTAAATGACCAATTTATCCATCTTTATTATTAATAATATATTAAAAAATAGAAAAAAGAAAAAAAAAATGAATCATGATTAAGATTTGCATATATTATATATCCTATGTAAATATGGTAAGTGATTAATTCTTTTATGGTAATATTATAATAAAAATTATCTCTTAATTATTTCTCTTTTTGTGATTTTTAAAAAAAATTCTTACGTAGTAAATAATACGTTATGTTTGAAACAATAGTGATTATGTATGAAAATTGTTTATGTTTACAGGAACATGAATGGGCAAAAATTATGATGAGTATATGTAATATCTATCATCTAGTTGTTCTCTGATATATGCAATGTTAAGGAAAACTGAATATGTTTGCAATGTAGGGACTTTGATGAAAGAATTGAAAATCCAGAAAATTGTATGAAAAAGTGGTTGAATGTTAAATTGATTTATGGATAGTATATATGAAACATTACATTCTATATTTTATGAATGAAATGTTATGCTATTAATTTGTTAAACTGGTTTATGTATTTTATTTCAAATATTCACATTGTATGTAATAAATAATAAGTTATGTTTGAAACAATAGTGATTACAAGTATATTATAGTATATATATATATATATATTTATTTATTTAAAATATATATAAAGTGAGAATATGTATGTATACTATTTTCACTGCATATTATAAATACATTGTATATATGAAGTGGTATATACGTGTAAGTAATATTATGGAATAAAAAGTTAAAACGTTCTATGTAAAGTAACAGTAATATTATACTGTTTTAGTAATTTTACTATATAAACATATATTTTAAATCCAAATCCTGTCGGAATTATGTAGTTTACAATATATTTAAAATATAAATGTTCATATGATTAAACAACTTAATATTATTATATGATAAACAAAACAACAAAAAAAGTTACTGAAGGGAAAATTTTTGGCATGTATGTCATTATATATATGAAGTGATATATATGTGTAAGCAATATTATGGAATAAAAAGTTAAAACGTTCTAGGTAAAATATGATGTAATGGACCGACGAAAATAGTGAGAAATTGAGGATGACAACTAACCATAAGTTTAACGAAAACGAAATGACAAAATAAACTGAAGACCAAATAGGTAATGGTGAAGAACGATATTGAAGACACCAAAATTAATGAAAGAAAAGAACGAAATTGAAGGAGGAAGAAGACAAAGTTGTCACCGGCGCCGAAATAAAATTCACAGATTCTTAACGTGGTGAAGAAAATAACGATATACAATTATATTTAGTTATTAAATTATTCCATATCATAAATAAGAAAAAGTTATCATTTACATGATAAATTGAATATAATATAATTAAGGAAACAATTTGAATTTAATTTAAAAAATTCTATATAATTAATAATATAAATAAAATTATAATTGACCTAAAAATATATGAAATCCTAATCAATAAAATAAATCTTAATTTATGACATTTGTGAAATTTCGTAATAGATTTATGTATTTTCTACCATACTTGTTTGCATAAGGCTTAGGACCACTAGACTACAACTAGTTCATTGTATTCATGGTTGTCACTCTATCACTATCCTAATAATCTCCTTATTCTCACCTACATTTTAACTAAGCTCAATGTCACGTCTCGCGAAATGACCCACTTTTTGTGCCAAAATGTGCTATAAGACTCCCAAAGCAAAGCCAAGGAGGAGCTAATCACACTCGAACAATAGCCCAACACGATCATGTGACAGTCTACAAATGCCCACAACACATGCCCATGGCATTGGCATGTGCCCACGTAAGGCAACCCACGAGCCTCGCATGCATGTCACGACACATGCCCACGATAGCCCCATATGCTTGTACGGACGCACCTCATGGACACGACTATCAGACAGACGTCAAGCACCAATGCCATCTAGATAGCCTATGTGCACGGGCAGCTGCACATGGCACGATGGCCAGCCCCATAGGCGCGCACACAATTGCCCACGTCCATCAGGCGATCGCCCATGCCAGCCCAGGCATGGCACGTGCAGCACCATGCGCGCACGCCCCTACAGCATGTCACGATCATACTTGTCCAAGGCATGTTTGCCTATGGTCGTATGTTCCAATTAGCTCCAGTTTATCTTATCTTTATGTCTTGTACGTAGTCTAGACGTTTGCTTTCAATTCTAGGTCGATATGCTTGGGAGTGAAGTTTCTGCATTTTCATATGTAAGCCTGGCAGAAAGGAAAATATCTAAAATGTACTATAGGGGAGGCATGGTAGTTGAATCCCCGACCAAGCATTAGTTGTACTCTTTGCAAGCATTCTTTTTCCTTACAATTGTCAGTCTTTAATGCTTATTTCAATGTCTTTAAATTCTTTCTCGCATTTTATAAACAAATTTTTCAAAAATGTTAAGGAAGGTTACGACATACGTCGATATTGACTGCGACTTTGAGATTTTGATCGGCTGACTTGTTCATTGAGCTAAAACAAGTGTCGCACAATCGTCCGTCTTGAGGTTGAAACGTTACGATTGTGATAAGTGGTATCAGAGCCAAGATTGGCTGAGCGACGATTGAAACAAAAGATGTCGACTATGAGCAGACGGGTAAGACCCATAACGAGCGATTGGTGGGGATCGAAAAGCAGATGCTCCATCTGGTGGAAGTTTCTGATTTCATCTGGTTTCTTGAGAAGCGGCTTGAGGAAGTTTCCAAGAAAGCCGATGTCATTGATGCGGTATCCGGTCATTTGGACGGATTACCCATACTCGAGTTGTCAGCTAGAGTTGACGTGCTGGAGTCACGAGTGATGAGAACTAAAAACGTCACCTACGAGCTGGTGATTGTTCATGGGGCTCTGTTGCCTAGATGGAGGAACGAGTTATTGAGCTGCATAACTCTCAGAAGAAAATAATGGGAATGATAGACTGCATGACAGAGGACTTTCAAGCCATCCTGGATGTCGTTAGAAATGAAATCACAGAGGTAAACATGAAGGTGAACCTTTAGATGCGAGCCATAGCAAACCAAGCTTCAACTGAAGGAGCAGTTTCAGTTAGCAAGATGAAAATTTCTGAACCCAAGCCCCAAGCCCTTCTGTGGGGCGAGAGATGCAAAGTCGTTGGAAAATTTCATCTTCGATATGGAACAGTACTTCAAGGCCACGAACACCGATTCAGAGGAAATCAAAGTGACATTGGCAACCATGCGTCTGTTGAAAGATGCAAAATTATGGTGGAGGTCCCAATATGTTGATATTCAGGATGGACGGTGCACGATAAATACCTGGGACGTTTTGAAGGAGGAACTTCGTTCACAGTTTTTCCTCGAGAATGTTGACATTTTGGCTTAGCAAAAACTGCGTAAATTAAAACACACTGACACCATTCGGGAGTTCGTGAGACAATTTGAGGGGCTAATGTTAGACGTATCCGACATGACAGAAAGAGACAAGATATTTTGTTTTATGGAAGGGCTGAAATCGTGGTCAAAGACGAAGCTGTATGAACAGAGAGTTCAGAACCTCCAGTCTGCTTATGTAGCAGTCGAACGTTTGTTCGATATGTCTACTAACCCTCAAGATGTGAAACGCCACCAAAGTTCTTCACCAGGAAGAGATAGAAATGGGTCACCAAAGTCTCCTGAAGCTATCAATAGGGGTAGAAGTCCTGGTAGAAACCGCAAGCCTCCCTTGCCCAACATCAAAAATTCATGGCGAAGACATAATGGTTCAAACAAGTCAAATCACCCTTTCAGTACTACCTATGTAATAGGCTGCATCGGGTTAGGGAATGCCCGAAAAAGGCAAACTTCGATGCCTTCCAGACCACTTTAAACGCAGACTCAGATGATAAGTTGAGTCAACTCGAGAGGGAAGTGGAGTAAGTTCAGAGGTTCAGAGCGGGGGCCATAAGATACGTGTTGTCTCTCCAGAAGAAAATGAGAGAGACAAGTAGAAGCGCAAAAGGGGGTCTAATATATGTTGACACCTGAATCAACCGAAAACATGCAAAGAGCACTATGATTGACTCAGGTGCGACTCATAATTTCATAACGGTGGCAGAAGTCAGACGGCTAAACCTTTATTGGAAGAAGGATACAGAAAAAATGAAGGTCGTAAATTCTACAGCTTTACTCGTCGTTAGTCTAGTAAAACGAGCGGCAGTACAGTTGTGAGGATGGAGCGGTCGTGTTGACTTTGTTGTTGTAGGTATGGATGACTTTGATGTAGTACTCGAAATGGAATTCCTTCTCGAACATCAAGTGATCATCATGCCTGCAACTAAATGTCTGGTGATCACAAGGACTACGCCCACCGTTGTGCAGACTAACCTTCGGCAACCCAAAGGATTGAAAATGATATCAACCATGCAACTGAGAGAGAGTTGTGTTCGGGACGAGACAAGGTTCAAAGACATCCCGCCGGAGCCTATAAGTGGTCTGAGGAAAATATTTCGAGAAGACACAAGATGTGTCATAGAAGAATTTGGTAATGGGAAGCCTGATAGCATGCCCATGTCAGAACCGCCTACGAATAGTGTTTATCGTCAGACGTCATCGGAGTTAGCTGAACTTCGGATGTTGTCGAAAGGATTGGGAGCAGGAGTCGTTAAGCCTGTAAAAACTTCGTATAAAGCTCGAGTCTTTTTACGGGAAGAAGGGAAGAGACAGTTGTGCGCTGACAACCGTGTCTCAAAGCGAGCCCTAGGGAGAAGGCCAACTCTTGGGTTCGTAGTTGCGACCCAAGCTACTGAAGCTTATACCGAGGCATTCGATGATGCTGTAAGCAGTGTCCTCGTGCAGAGTGGACGACCCAACACATCTAAGGGTCAAAGGTCGAGTACCACAGTCAGGAATGTCGTGATGTTTGAAAGAGAAAAGCTTGCCAAGGTAACCAGTCGAAGGGATGGGAAGCAGTGTTCCCAGAAAATTACTGATGTCAGAAAGACGAATGACAATGTTACCGAACGCTTCAGCACTCAGCTAGATCTGGCCTCGAGTCAAGCAAGGGCACAGAGAGACATGCTCGAGCTTGGATTTGGGTCAAAACAGAAGAAGGAAGAGAATGATTGGGCAGTTGGTGCCCTTATTTAGAGGAGCAATCGTGTGATTCCACACACGTTGCCTCACATTCGGGTATGTCAAGTGGATGGCCCAATGCGAGACACGTCGAAGGAGTCCGTGCAGAAAGACTTTGTTGCGCGAAATGGCATGAGTTTCGTGAAGACCAATAGGCTGGAACAGAAGAATGGGGATCAGTTGTTGAAGACGACCCAATCTTGTTTTACAGTTGTGATGAGTTCGTCAACTAATAGAAGCCCAACAGAGAGTGTTGGTGGCAGACAAACTGTGTTGTCGTGCCTTGTTGATCCCTCCTGCGTCGAGAAGAGTCCTCGGACTCGTAAAATTACCAAGAGATGGAAGCAAAAATCAAGCATCGTTCGGGTTAGTCTGGAGAGAGAGCCTCAAAGCTGTCAAGGGGATGGGCAGATTAGAAGCATCGCCCTTGGACTTTCGTGTGGAAGGTCAAGTCATCGTCACACGACGACCTGAACGAATTTGACTCAACGTTACAGATATCACCCCCTTGGGAGAAGATACGAGGGACTAGCAGAAACGGGAAGAAACCTTGAGTAGGGAGCGAGGAGAAGACGAAGACCCACGAGGAGGATACACAGGTTCGAGTGAAGCAGAAGAACCTCCCTGTGGAAGAAGCAAGTGGAAGACGTACCAATGACCGTGAAGTGTGGAAGCAGAAGATTGAAGGATTCCAGTTTTGCCAGTCGACAGGGACTTCAACTGTTTAAGTGGGGGAGTTTGTCACGGTCATACTTGTCCAAGGACCTTTCTATTAATTTTTGGCGATGTTCATTGTGCAACCTGTTGCCACTTTTCTCTCACAACCTTCACCAACTTGATAGAAATGGATGAAAATCATTTGTAGTAGAATTTGAAATTTTGTAATATTTATAAATATATATTTTTAATAGTTTCGTTCTTATAAATTTCTTTATTACTATTCAAACAATTCTAATAAGAAATGACTTTAAAATATTGAATAAAATTTTGAGATTTGAAAATAGAGAAAACATGAACAATAATTTAAAACGAGAAATGGAAAGATGGAAGGAATTTAATATTTGATTTATAATCATATGGCGACCATCTTCACTATATTTGAAGAAGTCGAATTTATTAAACGAAAACGACAAGCCGCTAAATTGGTAATCCACACAACAACAACGGCACTCTTTGCTTCTCTCTCTCTCTTTACCCCATTAACCCCAAAGGGATAGAAACAAACATCGAAAACTGGGAGACGCTGAAGATTAGCCAAAGAAACAGC
>JBBPDI010000005.1:3569397-3580505 GCA_037974545.1 Cucumis variabilis
TCCTCCCTTCACAAGCAACGTATCTTCTCTATTCCCCCCATTTGCTTTTGCCACCTGTTTTCTATCTCTCTCTCTCTCTCTCTCTTTGTGGGCCCTGCTTTCTTATATACCACGTCATTCCTTCTCAACTTCCATGCACTTTCTTTACATAACGCTACGGGACACAACACAATACTGAATAGACCCATAGAGAGAAAAAGAAAGAGAAAGAGAGAGAGCCAAAGAGGTGTGTTTGCTTTTTTGGGCGTAATCCCAACCCAACTGCTGCCTTTCCTTTTCTTTTGGTTTGGACGTAATGTAATGTAACGTTTTCACAAACCCCCATGTAACTAAACCACGTCCTTTGTTTTCTACCTAACGATTTGCTTTCCACATCCATCATTACACAACAATTAACACATACACCAATGCCCACACACACACAATCTCTCCTTTTCCTCACTCATTCTTTTCTATCCATTTCAAAACAAAAACACAGTTACAAAATATTTACACTTCATTCCATCAATTTTCTCTATTACTTCTTTTCTTATTTTAACTCTAAATAACCAGTTTTTAATTTTTCTATTTCTCAAAAACCCTATTTAAAATAACTATTCTTTTTTAGTAAAACAAAACAAAAAGATGTTCCATTTCATAACATGCAATTTTCTTTTGTTTTCTTTTGTTTTTTAAAATAAGAAACAGATACAAGACCATGTTTGATAACCACCCACAGATTTAGTATAGGTTCAAAGCCTTCTCTCAACTTTATCTTAGATAGATGACTGATCGTTTAAATATTGGTACACGATCGTGAGGTGCATGATCTTGTATCAATATAAACGATCTTGTACAACGATCTTAATACACGATCTTGAACCAAATCTAAATGATCTTAGTATACGATCTTATACCAAAATTATTTAGATTTGGCAAACGATCACTTAGATCTATCACTTATATATTTGGGATAGATATTGATCTATCTTTGTCTATCTGTGATGGGCAACTTCTCGTTTAGATTTTAGTACACAATGGTGTAGTGAAAAAAGAAGAAGATAAAGATGACAAAGAAAAAAGAAATTTTGTAAGAGAAAATGAAGAAATTTCGAACAACAAGAAGTTGAAATATGAAGAAGGGAGAAGTAATAATATGAAGAAAATGTGCATGAATTCAATACTCGTCCCAAGAAATTCAAAACCAACAAGAACAAATAAGAAATTTATGAAAAACAATGATGACTTCATGACCGTTTTTTTATCATACAGACTGTATATATTTTTGCATTTTGTTTCATATATGTAAATTAACCAAAATAATAATGAAAGGGAAAAATAATATTAAACATATAAATATAAAAATTAATAAAGAAAGGAAAAAAAGAATACAAAATTATTGAAGTTGGAAATTTATCTCAAGACCTATAGAAGAAAAGTGGTTTCAAGCATGTTTGTTGATGAGTCAACTAGAGATTTTAGTAAATAATAAAGCAAATGAACTCAAATAAAATGGTAACATAACTCGGAGAAACTACTTCTTTTAGTTTTTCAATTTTTACCTAAATTTGAGAAATATTCTTTAAAATTTAGGAACAAAAAATAAAAACAGTTATCAAACAAGTCTGCTTTTTAAAAATAAGAAACAAAAAACAAAAAACAAAAAACAACAATGTCATCAAACAGATCCTAAATTGCTGGTTATGAATCATAGTAATTTTCACTACAAGAAAATGGGGAAAGTTTAATTTTTTAAAAATTTTTAAACTTCTCCCGATGCCATGCATAACGGCGTCGGGAAAAGTTATTTTTTTTTTAAAATTTTAAATGTTTTTCGACGTTGTTATGCATGGAATCGGAATTGTCAACCTTTTCTAACGAAGCTTCTATGACATCAAGAGAAGCTTTTTCTTCCGACGTCCGTATTGTGCATTCAAACATACTTATTTTTTTTAGTGTTTCAAACATATATGAAATTGTTTAAATTCTAAATTAGTATGTCATATTTTGTGAGATAATAGCGGTGCACTGACTAAAATTAAAAGATAGAAATTTAAAGTGTCATGGTAGTAATCAAGGAAACTTTTAAAAACTCCCAATGCTAAAATCTCCCACCACACATAGAATGTCTAAGGTACAATATTACCATACATGTCTTCTTTTTTTCACTAGGAAAAGTGGGAAAGCATGTTGGATGTAGAATAAGTCATGTCTCGCCAACATTAGTGCAAGGGGGAAAGTTGTTGAAAATTGTCCTAAAGGTTCGTAGTTAATTAGTTGGTTAATTTAATTATTATGTAATATTACTAGGTAAAAAATCCAAGATTATTATATGTTATCTTGTATTGTATATAATTGACACACAAGTAAATCACGTTCAAGTAATAACCTAAAGACCTAAAGGTTTATAGTATATGGAAAAGGTTAGGTTGCTTTATCCTAGTAACATTATGGATATAACTCACTTTGTAATAGTTATAAATGATTTGATTCAAATCGTTCATGATGAAGACATGTGACTGGGGGTATCATATATAAATGGTTCGTATAAGATTAAACTACAAAATAATTTATATTTTATTTTTTGTAAATATGTTAATTGATGAGATTAATATTTCATATATGATGATCATGTGTGATTTGATCTTAATCCTAAATGAGTTATGAAATTCTTCATGTGTTGGTCTCATCCTTTGATTTGCACGAGTGGAAGTCATGACCCAAGTCGTTGACTCAATAAGCTTACCATTATTTAAGGAACTTAATCAAATAGGGAGAACAAAACTCCACAAAATGAAATTCACTCATTCCTATATAAGGTAATTAAGTAGATGAATAGCTTCCTTAAGTGCTAACTCTAGTATTTGAACAAGGGGTTCGTCCTCTCACTGACCTGTAAATAGGAGTATCATATATGTATGCGTTTGTGTTTAGCCTGTTTGTTTGGATAGTTGAGATAAGCGCTCTAATACATCAATCAATTTCCTAATCAATTACTCTAATACATTAATCAATTTTGTTATTGTAAATTTTATGACCAATGCATTTGGATTTTAACATTATAGTTTACACATGGTTTTTAATGTTAGTCCAAAAAGTAGTTTAGACGATTCAATTATTTATTTAAGTTTCTTACGTTAATAAAAAAATGTTGGATTTTGAATAACGTTAATAAAAAATGTTGGATCTTAACTATTAAAATTATTAATGATTCTTTGTCAACTTAAAAAAAATGTTGGATTTTAATTTTGGAGATAGTTTAACTCGGATTATAGTAACAAGTTAAAAAATTTTAACTTTCCTACCAATTCTAATCATGAAGTATATTGAGTTATTAATTATGTCTATAGACGACTTTTCAAATTTTTGATTATTTTCATGTTTGAAAAATTGAAATAGTCAAATTTTGTTTTCTTAATTGCTTCTTACTGACAATACATTACAAATTCTACCAAAAGAGATGTTAACAACTTAATGACTTTGGTGAAATATCACACTTTAATGACTCTAATGAAATGTCACTATTTACTGACTGTTTTTAATAATCGCTAAACGATGACACAAAGAAAGTGTCGTAGCGTTGGAAAAGTTCAAAATTTTCCGTCAAAATCGTGCCTTTTTCATTTCAACACATTTCATGTCTCTTTTTAACAGGCATGAACAAATATCCTTTCAATGAAAAAAAAGAATGGATTTCTTCCTATTGATCTTAAGCCTAGCAAACTTTGTAGCTTAGCAGCAAGTGAGGTTGAAAGTTGATGATAGAATATTCCAAAGCATTGAAGAAGAAGCTAAAATAGAGGAAAGGAGAGAGAGAATGAGAGAAATAATGTTAGGGGCTATTGATATGACATTTGATCCGCATGGTTCGCTTGAAATAACCATGCAACGTTGTGTGGCCCTTTCACATGATGGCGTCACAATGATAGGACAGTGTGTAGCAGCAACGTCTTCTTTTGTTGCTTTCTTCCTTCGGTGGCGCGACGTCTACCCTTGAACCCATCTTCGTCCTTTTCTCTTCCATTTGATAGGGTTGGTTTCATTTTAACTCTATTACATGCATTCATCTATTTTAGCCCCATGTTCTACCTAATGCTCCATTTTATCTTCTTGGTGCCAATACCTATAAGATAACCAATTTAACAATTAAAGAACATAATAATCCTAAGTTAAGTTATGTGGAATAACACAGATTAATCATCTCTTTAACATCTCAAGTATATGTTGAATTTGTTGGAAAATCTGTGGGCCCACTTATCTCTTTATTAAGCTCTCTTTTCTCGGTTTCTGTCGTGGCAAAAAGAGAACGATGGAAGGAAGGTTTTTAGAAAGAATTTTCCTTGACTGAGGATATTATTTTATTCTGGATATTATTTTTTCTTCCTTACTTTCCTTCCTTTCTTGTAAAGATTCGGTGTTGGAATTTTCTATATGTCTGTTTCATTCTCCTAGTATGGGTGCATCGGAAAAGACAAGTGCTAAAAGTAATTACATTGCTCTGCAATTGTCTTAAGCAAAAGATGTGTTTTTAATGTATTTAGTAGTTGGTTAAGAGTTTCGTGTTGTATCGACAACTTGTAAGTTATCTTTTGATAATGTATTTAGTAGTTGGTTGTCTTTAATGTTGGACGATAAACCTACGCTAGCAGACATATTACAAAATTGTTATGTTGAAATCTGATGAAGGTCAAAAGTTTAGGAGGAGAGACACTCCTGATTAACATCTTTGTCTGATGATAAGAATGTTGAATGATTAACGTTGAATGTTTTGTTTATCAAAATCTAACTTTGAATTGAAGTGATAATGCGATTTGTATCACGATTAGTATTGAGTGAATAAATCGTGAGAATCTCTATACTAAAATCATAATACGTTGATTATGATTGAACATTATCAAAATAATAAGATATCTGATCATGGGTCAAGAACTCCCAGACATAAATGCTGTGTCATCAAACTGGATTAACAATGTTGTGCGTCTCTTCTCCTTATAGTTTTCTTCCGCTGATAACTATTCTCACTAAAGACGGTTTACTTTTCAGTTATTTTTTCAAAATTTACTAGTAATATACTAGAAAATGTATCTACACCACGTACACCATCATTTACTAAAACTAGAAGACAGACTACTACTCGGAGAAGGAAGATACACACTCAGTGCAGAGGAATATAGGAAAAATAATAGGAGAATGTTATATATATGAAATATACCTTGTATTTTATTCGAAACTTACCTGTTGGTTCTTACTATTATCCGTGAGTGCAACAGTTTTCAGATTTTATAAAAACTTTTCTTGCTTAGTATTAGTTTAAAAAAGAAAACTACAAGGAAAGATATGAGTTTAAAGGTAAATGTAAACTATTTATAGGAAGGAACACTAGCTACCATCACCAATGCAACAGTCAGTGGGTAAGACATAAAGTCGTGCAAATTTTCGAAAATAAAAAAGTTTGAAAATATTTATACTTCATACAAAATATCAATATATTTGAATTAGATAATCAATGAATGGGCATACTTCAACCACTAGACCGAGGTCATCATTTAATAAAACTATTGCCATGCTGCCACTCTGGAGTGATTTTGTGATAATAAACTATCATACAAGTATCCAATGAATAACACCAACGAAATAAGTTTAAACAATGGTGGTCACTTATATCTAAAATTTAATGTTTTGCAAGTTGATAGTCGTTCCATAAAAGATAATAAACTCAACAAAGATGAATTGGAAGGGTGAATTTTTAGATGGACGATGAAATAAATAGCTTAAAGGGGTCTGGTTAGTATATATAGATAAGATGATTGGATTCATTATCTTGATGAAACTATATTGATACGATCTACTTTTTAACTATTTATACGATCCAAATCATTACTGTGAAGAAATTTTGTATAAAAAGTACGAAGTTGCAAGGTATTATTACAACGAATATTTGACCCAATTGTAATTACTACAACTCGTGAGTGAAAAAATTGCTTGTAATGACCGTATGAATAGGCACAACTTATTCTATAGTGCATAAGAGATAAGAGTACAATTACAGATGAAAAATTTTCAAAAATAGTAAATCTTACAAAATATTTACTAACCTATAGCAAATTCAATCACTGATAGTGATACACTATCATTGATAGAATCCAAAAGTTTTGCTATAATTTGTAAATATTTTAATTTATTTTGCTATTTTAAAAAATGTTTCATTATAGATCTATTGAAGGGTTACATAAGTTAACAATGAAAATTGATTAATTAAATAGTTACGTGAATTAATTATGTATCATTGAAACTTATAATTGTAAAATTGATAAATTCCCATCCTTAGTCAAACAAATAAAAATCAATTTTGTTAGAAATAAATTTTGAAGCATTCAAATTAATCATCAGTGTATTTGATATATTAAATTGGGAAATTTTCAAAAACAACAAATTTTACAAAATATTTATAACCTATAACAAATTCTATCATTGATAGTCGTTGAAAATAAATATAACAAAATTATTATTGATAGTATGAAAATAAAACTATTTACAAAATACACTAAAATTTTGAAATGTGGAAGTACGAAATTGTTAATTGTACGTGAGAAAGTGTGGCTAATAAATAGTCCCATGGAGTATGTATGCACCTTAATCATGTCTTGGAATCCCAATAACACTAAACACAAAATAAAACATCATAAGAGAAGTTACAAACACTAATAGGCTTTGAAGAGAGCCGTCTCTCAATCCAAGAGTTTCAATCACCGAGTGTATGGAATTTCTTTCATTTGGAACGCAAAGAAAAACGGTTTAACTCTTTGGAGAGAGTCCATACTCATGTCAACCTGAACCAAGAGGTTAGGTTATTGAAACAAATTTACCAATAGCTTTTGTTTGATTAATTAGAAGACGCATGGTTTCATTTATCTAACAACTTTCTCAGTGTTAAAGCATATAGAACCTTTCTCAGTGAATGTGGTTCTATGTATCTCTTGTTTTCCAAATATATATTTTGTTAAAAAGGTGAAATAATAAAAAGAAAAAATATATAATGAAAGTGCTTCTACTTGTTGAACAATTCAACTCCCTATTCCATCTCCGTTTGTCATACCAAATATCTGCTCAAATGCAAAAACAAATAAGTCTGTGTTGATAAGTATGAATTCATGATCTACATTTTAGTTATATATCAACATGATAAAGTATATCATGGAAACCTAATTAATCAAACATATTCATCACTCCAAATGCCCAGAGTTCAGTAACAAATGTATTAAAGCATGAAAGATAAAATTAAAGCTTAAAGTCAGCTGTGTAATGAGTGGCTTCCATTCAATCAATGAAAAAAATTATCCTTCCCACCATCTCTCTCCTTTACCCTAACAATTACATTTTTCCAATTTGGAGAAACCCACAACAATCAATCTACAATGGATCTGGGATATCTCAATGTACTCAATCTCAGTCTAAGTACTAGAATCTCAAATCACAACTATGAATTTGCAAAACAAGAAAAAAACCGAATAAAGAAGTAGAGACTAACCTGTTCCTTGTCTTCAACTGATGACATATTGTTCGCAGAAGCCACCGAGACTCTGAATAAAAAGAAAAGAAAAATCAAAATTCCAAATACTTAGACTGGATATTGCAATAGACCACCCAAATAAAGAACTATGGACCATCAAGTCTATCGCAATAAACCACCCAAATAAAGGGCTACGGACCGTTAAATGTTTGAGTTTTATACTTATTAAAAATCCTAGAATTACTCTTTTTGTTAGGCCTTTGGTGAGATGGTCTGTTCAATTCCTCTAAGATCTCACATACTTCAAGAAGATAATTACTTCATTCAACAACCATTTCACAGTTCCATGTTTAAGGCGAATATGCATTCTTTTGCCATATGTAACACACTATTCTTGGCAATACCTATGATAGCGTATGAATCTCAATGAAGATACATATACTAGTATAGAGGCCTTCCACAATGGTACATCTTCCATTAGGATTGATACTGATGCTACTCATAAATAATAGGAATGCTCACTTATTTTCTATTCTCTATGGTTTAATCACAAATATTTTCTGAAAGCAAAGTTAGACGTAGAAGTAGACCATTAGAGAAGCTAATCCAATCAAGCAGAGAATTGGAGACAACGGAAATTGAATAAAAGAGCAACAAAATCAGTTCAAGGCCAGAGATTAGATGGGGTAGGTTTCAAATGCAAGAAGAAAAGCAAAAGGGTATGGAGCTGAAACAGAGTGAGAATGGGTAAAATTTGAAGCTTGAGAAGGAAAGTAATAGAAAGAAGGAGATAAGAGTACCTGAAGTGAAAAGGGTGTGGGTGTGAAGAAGTTTGAAGGAGTTGAGACGGTGGTTAATGGAAGCAATTGAGGAAGCAAGATAGAGAGGAAAAGTGATCGCAGATGAGAGAAAAGAGGAACCAAGAGCCGAGAGAGAACAAATGAATTAGCTTTAGAACACTTAAACATGCAAAAATGAGTAATAAATTTAAAATCAAATAGTTCTTCGATAGTCTTATTATGAAATCAAAATATATACACGTACATATTTGTTAACGCCACTGATTTTGTAATAAATTATCTCTTTAATTATGATAGTTCTAAATTAGAAATTCTAATTTGTAAATAATAACAAAATAATAAATCTATTTACACTTAATAAAAAAAAAGAAAAAACATTCCACACTCATAAAATTAAAAAAGAAATGGTTAAAAGTAGAAATTAGACAAAATATTTATAATAGATTTTGTTTATAAATAGTTTGCTATTTTGGAAAAAAAAAACTCCTAAAATAATTTTAAATATATATATTTTTAATTACAAGCATGCTCTAATCTCTCTTCCTGCTCTCCACTACAGCCCAGCCGCAGCCCCTCTCTTCGGCGAGCTTCGAACCTCATACGAACAGTGCCCACACCACTGTATCGCCCAAGAGCAGCGTTCGGCGACCTCAGTGGCGGACTACACCCAATACGTTTACTGTCCGTTAGTTTCGCTTGGCCGACAGCTTGGAGTAACTGTGATTGACACCACCAACGTCTTCTGGCTTTTTCAGCAGCGTTTTCTCTAGTTCAAGGAGTTTCGGTACTTACCCATTCTATTTCAACATTAGATTTGAGTTATCCACTTCTTAACGGCTCCAAACATGTAGGATTGAACGTATTCGGACGCCAACCAGCAAAGTTTCAAGTCGTTTGGATAAGTTTCTGCGGGTAAGAAAGGTCTAAATTTCCTTTTGAACTTGTTTAAGGTCCTTTATTTGGACACTTTTCACCTTTTGGATTAGATTTAGATGGTGTAAATTAGTTTATAACTCTTGGTATGCTTAATTTGTGGTTTAAGGTTAGAGACTTTTGAGGAGGATAATTGAAGAATCATGAAATTAATTAGTCTGGCTAATTTTATGTGTTAACTTCTGATGATTGATATTTCAATTCTATAACGTTGGTGGAGAAAAGATTTTAACTTCTTGGATCCGTTGGTTATGCAGAATTTTGGCATTTTTTTTATGTTACCAAATTTTTGGTTTATTTTCTTTGATATTCTCAATTTATTTTCCGTCATTGCTTATCAAGATGGTATTTTGTTTGGTTATCCATTTTTTAAATAGCAATGGAACATGGATCCTTCACAGATGAGACCAAATCAACATTTTCTGTGACTGATGAAGATCATACACTTGCAAATACTCTCAGAAACACTTTGAACCTAGAGTATGAGCTCTTATTCAGTTATTCTTGAGTGAATATTTTGAAATGTTGACATGAACAAGCCAAAGAATTTGCAGTTCTTGGACTAATCTTTTCTAACCATTTCATCACTGATTTCTCTATTAATTCATGACATAAATAATTGAACAGATTCTTGGTTCTTGTGAACATATCATCAACAAGGTCGTTGAAAAGTTAATTAGGATCTAGCTGGTTTCAATTATTGTTATTTATTCTTTTGTAAATCATATTCAGACATACTTTTAAATGACTTGCAACATCATCTTGCAGTCCAAGAGTGACATTCTGTGGATACAGCATCCCTCATCCTTCAGATAATCGAGTTAATATTCGAGTTCAGACAACAGGTAATTTGGCTCTTTAAAAGTGGAGCCGATTGGTTCCCATTTTAGGACATGTTTTCTAATGATTAGATTTGTTCTTTCTGTTTTTATGCTTTATACACATCCAATTTATGCATCCGTGAGATATATAGCTTATGGATCTATGGGAAGTGTGATCCTTTAAAGAAAAATCTTTCAGTAAAATCACCTTTGTAGCTTTGCTAGAACCCCATTTTTTTTATAAACATATAAATATATTTAGTATTTGTATGAAGGGTTGTATCTATTTAGTTTCATAGCTTTTTCAATTGTCTATTTAAAATTTGAAGAGTTAACCATCAAGAATTGGTGTAGTGGAAGAGAAGGAGATATGGTCTCAATAACTAATTAAGATGTGATGGGTTCAATCCGTGGTGGTTACCTATCTAAGAATTAATTTTGTACAAAGTTGTACAACCATATTTAAAACTTAAAATACCAATTAGGCACAACCATTTAGTTACTTTTGACTTTAAGGACACAGTTGTACAACCTATAGAATAGTTCATATCCAAAGCCTAGACAAATACAAATAGTGTCCCAAATAAAGGGTTCTTACTCTTTCCCCATAGTTGGAGTTCCATTATTGATTACTAGGGAAAACAAAGCACATGGAAATATGGTAGGAGCAATATAGCAAACAGAAGATCATCTGTTGAAGTGACTATGCATTATTAGCATTACTGAAAGAAAGGTTAATTACCGTTGAATTAAGCTGGATTTTGTTTATTGAACATGGTAGGTGCTCCTGCGAGAGAGGTTTTGAAAGATGCCTGTCAGAACTTGATGGTGGTGTGCCAACATGTGAGGAACACATTTGACAAAGCTGTTCTCGATGTCAAACTCACCAATCCTGTGCGAGACATTAATATCAAATAGAATGGGAACCTTTCTTTTTCTTTGTCTTGAAATTTATTTATTTACTTTTCTGGTTCAATACTTATTGTCGTTTAAAGTTCATTAAGATGGGTTTGTTACGGGCTTTGGAAAAGATTCATTCCATTGAATTTTGCTTACTTTTACTGT
>JBBPDI010000005.1:3582978-3615669 GCA_037974545.1 Cucumis variabilis
CAATATTCATATCCTATAAATCAAAGTCTCTTTCCAACTCTCAAATAAGGTTGGTGTCCCATCCTTTATATAGTATAATGGATAATAATAAAGGAATTATCAACTTTATTTAAATTAAAACATTTGAAATTTTCTTTAAATCTAACACAAATTGAAAAGTGAGCTTGTCGAAATCCTAATCAACTCAATTATATATGTTTAGATTGATTTATTAAAGTTAAACACTAAAATAATAGAAAGGCAAAATAAAGAAAAGCGTAGTATAAATAATTAGGTTGTAATGAAAGTTTGATTTAAGTGTCATTTTCTAGTTTAAGAAATCATTAATTATCTTTATTTTGAGGTTTATAAAATCTTGACCATGTATGTTACGAGTTTTGAATTTAGCTCATTATGTCTTAATATTTTTAACTTTGTCCTTGGGTTTAGAAAAGGAAACATATGCCACGTATTATTTTGTACGTGAGTTTAAATTTTATGAAAGATAACAAAGTTATTCAAAGAAATGAATGGAAGAGTTAAATTCGTCCTTCAAATTTATTTGATAATAATGACTTCTTTTAAATCTTCTCTGAACTTTCATATATATATATATATATATATATAGCCAACAAAAGTTTGGCTTAATTGATATCAGAGTTGAATTCTTACAACCATTTTACTCAAAAAATTATCCAATTAATATATTCCATAGTAATTTGACATATATCGTTATTTTTGTGGTTTAAAGAGCATGTTTTTATATACTGTTATACTTATTGTGTTTCTATTTTTCATATCTTAAATAGATAATGTTATGGATATGCTTGGTTAGAGTGGTAGGAGTTACAATATCATCCTTAATATAATTATTCTTCCCTTTCATAAATTAATTATACATATTTATATATAACTAACAAAAAATCTTAAATCTCAACCAAATTAAATTACCAACTCATTCAATCTTCATTAAATCTTTAACAACACTAAAAATTCCAATTTTAATAATTAATTAAATATTTTTCTAATAAATATTTAATTATCTTAATTTTCACAAAATCAAACAATTCTCAACAATTATCTAAAATAACATCTGTATGATTCCAACATAATTAAATTAAACATCCAAATGATTCCAACATAATTAAATTAAACATCTAAAATGATTCCAACATAATTAAATTAAACTAAGATAATTAAATTTAAAATTACCTAAATTTTTGGGGTGTTACAATAGAAATCATCAAACTCAAGAATTTCAAGAGAAGAAGACATCAAGATTCAAATATACTGGAAATTCATTTAGTTGAAAAACACTTTGAATAGAAACCACTCTTAACAAGTTAACCTCCTCTTTGAGCTTTTCACCAAACTTTGTCAGGTTTCAAAGCTCGAATAGTCCTAAAAGTTTTTGTAAATTTCTGTCAAATTTGAGCTTGTGGTAGCTCACTGAAAATCTTGGCAAATTCTCCAACTTTTCTTAAGAAAACACAAGATAATTAAGCTCTTAAACTAGCCAAAATTTCTACTATTTATAAGCCTCTCGATGAAACTTTTCATGTCAAAATGATTACTTATGTTGGTAGTGAGAATCACCCAACATCGAAACCCCGGGTGTTATTGCCACCTTTTATCCTGAATAAGTTAGGCCACAAGGTCAAATAAACTCATCAGTATTATGATATCAACTACTTCATGGTGAAGGAAGATCACATCACCTCTTAGTTCATCGTATAGTTAGAACTTGATACGCATATGTCACTCCTTATCCAAGATCACTTCATGCAATTAAGTGGAGGCATGACTAGTGAGACCTTGATCTCGTATTATCTATGCGAAGAAGGTCATGCGGTAAGAAAATTATGTGAAGAGATTAATGAAAAGTTAGACAATCGTGTAAGAGGCTAAACGATAGTATAAAAGGTTGAACAATCATGTAGAAAGCTAAACGATCGTGTGGGAGGAAGCATACGTTCTAGTTGTTTTGCGATGAAAGGTCTTAACTAAGAAGATGCAATGCAACGAACAAATAGGCAATTTAAGCTTACTTCATCAAGAAGTAGTGACGTGGCCCTTATGTTAGTAAGTCGGTGATTGATTTGACCTTGTTGCCCAATCCATGTTCAAGATAAGGAATGGACAGAGACATGTGGCATTTTGGGATTAGACCACTTTCTCATCTCTAACAGAGGTAGTCATTCTAGCATGAGAAACTTCATCGAAAAGGCCTATAAATAGATGCATTATGACCATTTTGAGGGTGCTTTTACCCCGAGCTCAGTTAAGAGAAATTAGAGAGAACTTCCAAGGTCTCCTGGAGATTCTAATCAAGCTTGAACTCTGTTGAAAGGTGCAAAGGAGCTCGTGGGTAGCAACTCACTATTGTGACTATAAGTAGTTATTCTTATAAAATGTTTTCCACAATAAAAAGGAGTTCTAAAATGTGTTTGAATCCTTACAATATTTCTACTAAAACTCTGAAAGACATGATTTTTCTTATGCTTTCCAAATCTTAAAATGCATATGATTTATAGATGAATTGGACTTAGATATGAACTAGAATGACATGATAAGATGATGTATAGTTGAGAAAGGCATGGGATTTGATATACTCTTGTGGTGATGAATTGTGATGATCTTTTGTACCCTATGCGATGAGATGTCTTATCCTTGTTGTGTGATTTGGGATAAGATGTTCTATTCTTGTTGTGTTTTTTGGAATAAAATGTCTTATTCATGTTATGTGATTTTGAGTAGGATACCTCATACTTGCCGTGTGATCTAGTATGGGATGCATTCTACTTGTTGTGTCATCTGGCATTGAAAGACTCATTAAAAATATATATATTATTTTTATGATAATTTTTATTCTTTTTTGAAAAAAAAAGAGTTTGTTTAAAAAGTTGTTAAAGGAACATCTCCAAACAAAAATTATTACGGACAAAAAGGGAATAAAATTACAGAAGTATTCTATTTGATTGATTTAAGAAAATGGGAAAATGATTGATTAATATTCCATTATTAGTTTACTGTAAATTTCTTATGTCAACAACAATTACATGAATATAATAATAAGTATGCAATAAGCTTCTTAAAAAAAAGAAAATCATAATATTTAAATTAAGGTTAATTTTCATAAATATAACAAACTGACATTATTTACGGTCCGTGTAACAAAATAAAAAAATTAACGAAACTGGCCATTTTTTAAATATTCCAGGTTTGCTCTTCCTTTTCACTGTCTTTCTTCTCTTCCTTTTCTGCGATTTTTTTTTTCTTTCCATCGTCTTTTTCTCTTCTTTTTTTGCAGTTTTTTTTATTTTTTTCAGACTATTATTTGGTCTAAGATTCTGTACCAAATATAAAAAATCTATTTTTTTATTTTTTTCAAACTGTTATTTGGTTGTTCCAAATATACGAGATCATGAAAAAAATCATTGAGATATTGGATAGTCAAATCTAAACGATCGTGTACAAAGAATCTTTAAAAAAATGTTTAGATTTGGATAGCCTAATTTAAACGATCAAATCTAAATGCTCGTGTTTCAAATATAAACGATCGTGCATGTACCAAATCTAAATGATCGTTTTCTAAATATAAACGATCGTTTTTCAAATATAAACGATTGTTTTTAAATATAAACAATCGGTTTTCAAATATAAACAATCGTGTACCAAAAAATCTTGAAAACAATCGTTGAGATTTGGCTACCCAAATTCAAACAATCAAATCTAAACGATCGTGTATCAAAAGGTTATGGAAAAAACCATTTAGATTTGGCTACCCAATTGTTTAGATTTGACTACCCAAATTTAAACGATTAAATCTAAACGAGCGTGTACCAAAAAATCTTGAAAAAAATCATTTAAATTTGACTCAAAATCTAAGCAATCGTGTAGGAAATAATAGCAAATTTAAACGATTGTTTCCCAAATATATTAAGCGCACTGGATGCCAATTAATCACAGGATATTTTTTGTATTTCTTAGTGTGGGCGTATGGGCTATTTCCATGTTTGAAATTGTTCTATACCGTGTAAATATTTTGTCTCTTTGTTATATTTTTAAAAAGAACCCTTAAATTAATTTAATAATTTCTTCCTACATAGTTGGTAACTCTCTCTCTCTATCTTCATCTTCCACCACATATCTTGTTCATAATGTGATTGGAAAGGAATAACTATACATATATATAACAATTTCAAAAAATATAATTGGCATATATAATTGGAATAACAAAGTAATTGAACAAAGTGTGTGATGTAGACTGTAATTGTATTCTATTTTCATTTCCTATGGTTAGTAAACAATCTCAACATGTATAAAATCAAAATCCGTAAAAGAAAATACAAAAATTGGCGATTACCTGATTATTAAAACAGATTTTCTTTTTGTAGATTTGTCAAAAATTGTGTGTTCGATCAAAATGATTTGATTTGTGGTTATTTTATAAAGAGGTAGTTTTTTCTATAAATGTTTTTAAATGAAAGAACCTAAAATCATAGGTGGTTAGTATTTTGTGTAACGACCCAAGATTACTTGTTTTATTAAAAAAAATGTAAAACAATCTAAAAACAAGTGTTTGGAAAACCAGTAAAACTACTAATTAGCAAAATAAACTCAATTCGGGCTATATCTAATTTTAAAGAAAAGATGACATAAAATGTTTACCATGTTCCAAGAAAACAATGTAGCAGTCCAATCACAAAAAAAAAAAAAAAAAAAAAAGAAAAAAAGAAAAAACATTTAGAATAGTAGAAGCAATATGTGGAGCCCCCATATGGCAAGTCATGTATCCCTCCTGTTGCTCGACAGCTTGCCCTTTTCTTTACTTTTCTTGAAAAAGTTAAACATAGAAAAAGAGTGAGTATAAAATTATCAAGTAAAGAACCCACGACTAGTCTCGCTAGGTGAACTATTAACTTTCCATTAACAGGTACCCTCAGCCATATCAGTCTTGTCATCTCAAAGGAACATACATCAGTTGTCACACCCCGTTCTAGGCTTTCCCATTTAACCTAGATTGTGGTGTGAATCTACTTTTTTTTACATTTCTTTTTAACGTAAGATTGATAAAAGACTTTCAATAAAAATCTATAAAAAATTCGTTAACACCTCTTCTAAAATATGGGGTAGCCAAACCTGAAAAGGAAGATAAATTCACTCCTAGTTATATGCATAAAACAAGACTTCCAGATACTACAACGCATCCAGACAGTTCCAAAGCTTCAAGTAAAGTTTAAAATTTAAACTAACTATTACATACAAAATATTTCAATCTAATGAGGGATCTTTCAAAACATGAGTCTTAGCGTCTCTCTTGACACAGCTAACCACCCCATGATGCAATACAAAAATTTAACTATGTACATACAAAATGAAGGTCTACAAGAATGATGGGGTTCAATCAACGCCAAAACTAGCTCACACATATTTAGTGCCTGCCACGATAACAACCTCCATCCAATTCGACCATGGTAGCATACTAAATACACGATCTGGAATAACTCACACGTGATCCATCTCTACAAGGAAACATGCGACCAAACGGAGCTCATGCATACTTAGCACCTACCATGGTAACATCATCCCTCCAATCCAACCATGATAGCATACTAAATACACTGTTCGAAATAGCTCACACATGATCCATATCCATAAGGAAACATGCGGCCAAACGGAGCTCAAGCATACTTAGTACTTACGAAGGTAACATCTCCATATCTGCTCTTATGTGCACATAGAGCAGCCCACCATAGGTTAAACTAGGCCCGAAGCCACATCACAGTCCTCCATCCACATCCTCACATAGGCTTAGGTTCTTGGACCTCCGGTCATGGCCTCTTTTAGTCTCGAAACCCTCTAACGACCTAGGAGGCACTACGAAAACACATTTGCATAGTTTATGGGTAAAATCACCATGACTCATAAAATCACATATTCCATACTTAAAAGCCAAACATGGTCAAAAAACACATTTTCATAAAAATTCTAAACATACAATCTATGTTAGCTATAAAAAGTTAGTTATAAAAAGTTTATACAACGGTAGTTTTCAAGCAATATCGTAAGATAATACGTATAAATATAAAAAAAACTTGAAAACGAGCCACTCACAATCAATAACTCGATCCCCCGAGGTTATAGGCTTTCCCCACACTAATTTCGCCTGAAACAAAGATTAAGGTCTCTCAGTTATCTTCACTCAGAAAGACAACACAACAACAATACAACAATCTCTAAAAAAACACTTCATTCTAGACTAAACTTTTCACCTACAAACACTTAGACTTGAAATCTAGATACTTAACCTAACGAGCATCCAACTTAGTTCAAATTTAAAGGGTCTTTTATTTAGATACGCTTTTATCCCTAATATACAAACCTTAGAGATTTATACCCCTTAACAATCTCAAAATCAATCTAACGAGTCAATAACTTAGGAACTTATCCAAACTCATCTAAAACAACCTTAACCATGTTGACCAATGCTTCAAAGTTCTCTAAATCTTCAATTATGTATCACAACTAAAGTCACCAACATTTACGCTTTTCAAACCATAGGAAAATGGTTTTTAGTACCTCAAAGCTCTCACTAACATCCAAAACACATTGAGCATCCACAATTCGAAACCAACAATTGATAGGCATTAAATAAAGCCTTACATACTTGCAAAATCTCCATAAAATTGACCTCAATCCTTCTGAACGACAAAAAATTTTAGTTTCAAACTTCTCTAATATTTAAAACACATTGGTTGCTCGTTAAGTTTATCTAAAACTAAAAAAACTATTAAAAACTTCTACTATAAAACTAAAAACTTGACAAAATAAACGTGAAAAGCACGACTTCTTAACGACGCCTCTCAATTTAGAAAAAGTTCCAACCAATTTCAAGCCAACCTTGTTGGAAATCTATTCAAAGTCCTCCTACTCTCCTATTTTAATCCAAATATTATGGCATCAACAAAATTATGCCTACACCAAATGGGTATTTCTTAAAAATGCACAAAAGTATCCAAAACTTATCGTAAACTTGTCGAAATCGTCATGACAACACATTAACGACCTTCTAAATTCGAAACTAGTACCTACACCCATTTTATGTTTCGAAGCTTATAGAAATATCACCAAAGCAAACTCCAAGATTAAAAGAAAGTCCATTTTCAACTTTTAACCATTCAACTCTAGGATCCAAGTATCATGGGTAATTGAATTACAACGCTTAAACTCAATGGACATTCAAGAACTCTAGGAAAACAACAAAATTACTCCAAAACTTACCAAGGACTTAACAAAGTACCCATTAACTTTAAAGGACAGCACACTAATTATCATATAAATTTGAGATCAAGCATCCAACATCATGGGTTACTCAATATTAGCACAAAGTTTAAATGGGTATTCAAGACCCACTGTATAAAGCATAGAATCTTACCCAAATTTGTGCCAACACTCAATTTCAATTCTCCTCTCAGTTGGACGGCGACTAAAATCTCCCAATACTCCAAATCTAACAACGAAATGTAATGGACATTGCAAAATCAAAACAAAAACTTAATGGGTATTAAAAAAACTTCAAGGAATCCAACTAAAAATGAGTATATCCTTATCCGAAATGTCAAGATCCAACTATCGACAGCAAGATCAAGTGAGAAGAATCGATGCAACTACGATTTAGATCTATTGATGGAGGATAAGAGGGTTGTGCAACGTTTCAAAGTGGAGCGACATCAGAGAGGATTGTCAGCATCGACATTAACGTTGTGAGGCAATGGTGTCGCTGTTGGCGTGCATCGCATCCGACGTGCCTTGCGGCAGACATGTAAGGGAGATGAAAGTGTTGGCGTGTTAGTCTTCGTCCAATGAGTTAAATGGCTAAGGGGTGGCTTGGTGGTGGTGTCGATTATAAAAAAGGAGTGAGATGGCACAAGAATTTTTTAGAATGGGAGGGGGAAGGTTAGTCTCGTGCTCATGAAGAATAAGAAGAAGAAAAAAAAATCTAGATTTTTCTTCTTTTCTCCCTTTTTTAAGGGTATAACTAATAATATGAAAATAACCATTTTGCTTCTCACTCCAAATTTAATATACTTTTTCTCCCTTAGTTTCCTTCTTTCAACATTCGAATTCCAAGTCCCATTCAAAACTAAATTTGTTCCAATTTTCTTGTTAAAACAATTCAACCTTTAGGAATTGACAAATGGAATTAAACTTTTTTTTCACAACTTTGGAAATATTAATATAAAAGGAGAATGGGATGAGAACTTACATCAATTATATCAGTTCGATAATCCCGTATAGGAACACACATCAGTCTTGTGATCCTAACAGAACACACATCAATCTAGTGATTTTGTAGGAACACACATCAGTCATACTAGTCGAAAGGTGGTGATCCCGAGGGACACCATACGTGTAGGATATACAGACTAATAGGCAAAGCTAACAGCCACCATCAGTCCAAAAATATATAGTTGTCAACTCAATCTAATAATAAGCATAGCATGTGTAACGCCTCGAATTCTAAGGTATTTGATTTAATTAAATTACCTGATTATTGAAGTTTTTGAAGTTTTTGGGAGTTATTTTATTATACTTTAGTGGAAGACAAAATTTACTAATGGAAAAGAAAAGAAGTGAAGGAGGAAAAAAATAGTTTTTAAAAGGTAATAATAATAATAATAATAATATATTATTATTATTAATTATTATTATTATTCAAAAAAAAGAAAAAAAAAATCCTTCTTCTTCACGCGTGAAAGCCCCCCCCACCCCTTTCTTCTTCTTTTTCTTTCTTTTTCTTCCTCTTCTCAACCCTTCTTTTTCTTCACTGTAAATCAGTCGCCACCTAGCCTCACCATCGGCCATACTTCGTTCGTCGTCAACAACCACGCCTTAAGCCGCTATGCCATGTGCAGTTCACGTCCGGTCAAAGCCCAGCCGAGGCTGCCGCCCACATGGCTCAATGATCAATTTCAGGAGTCACGCACAGTGTCGTCATGTGGTTCTGTCTTTCAGCTGTGAGTCCTCACCGTGCGGTTTGTGTTCGATCAAAATCCTGTTGCCCTATTCGTGAACCAATCCCATGTGCATTCTCTTCTTGTTGTGCGTGTTCTCCGTCCGAACCACTGTACCTATTTTGTTTTGCACCAGCCTCCATTCGTGAAGCCCAACTGTCGCATCAGTTCGTCGAACGAGAATGAGGCAGAGCGCGCGTCTTCTCACAGCCGCACAGGTTTCTTTCCAATCGTGTGTGCTCTTCTTTGATCGTTGCTTCTGCCTTGCTACGAATTGTTTGGGTGAAAAGATTTGAGTAAGGTTAAATGGTAGCCTTTGTATTTTTTTTAGCATTGTAAAAGAAATTGTAGATATTTTTTTTTAGATGTAATGTCGACTGATTGGTTGAAGTGACACTCTTGAAGCTATCATCGAAGCGTGCACACCCTTGATTCTTCCATTTGGTTGGGTTGGCCTCGTTTTTCCATTAGTGGGGTAAGTGCTAATGCTACATTTGAGGTGATTTTGAATGAATGAAATGATATACAAAGATGTTGGTTATGTTTAGGTTGTTTGGAAAACTTGGGTCCAACCAAGGGGATTAGAGTAAAGTTAAGGTAAGGGACTTTCTACTGGACTCACCTATAGTTTTGAGTTGATTGACTGTATGGTTATATTTGAACTGAGAAAGAATGTCGGTTATGACATATGCGCATGGATTGATGTGGACTTGATATGGAATGTATACTGTGATTGACTAGAAATATATATATATATATACACACACACACACATGGATGTTGAAATCCTATAAAGTAGGATATGTTGATTGTATGTGTGTCTCTAAAAAGAGAATGGATGTCAGATTTGATATGTATATATTGCAGTAGATTTGAGATTGAATGTATGTTGTGTTGGATTGGAACTATATATATATATATATACCTATGAATGTTGAAATGACTAAATTTGTAGATGTTGCTTATGTGAAGGGTGGTAGTAAACTTGTTGGCAGTTGCCTAATCTGGGTGTAAGTTATACCAAAATATGACTTGTAGACTAAGAGGGATGTTATGATTATTTAGTTTGCTGACTGATGTACTGATAAGTTCTGACTGGCCTTGGGTTAAGTTAGAATAAGATGACTGTTAAAGGTT
Source organism: Cucumis variabilis (assembly GCA_037974545.1). Classification (NCBI taxonomy): domain Eukaryota; kingdom Viridiplantae; phylum Streptophyta; class Magnoliopsida; order Cucurbitales; family Cucurbitaceae; genus Cucumis; species Cucumis variabilis. Next base: position 3,593,112 of record JBBPDI010000005.1, read on the forward strand.
ATGAAAAGAGTTATGTGATGAAAAAATTTGATTGTACTATGAGTGATTGTTAAGATGTTTAGAATGGATCGACGGGAAAATTATTAGTTTTCTATTAGGTAGTTACCTTGCAGGTGTCTTACGGGATCACCACCTACTGTGCATCCTTCGAGAGCACTAGACTGATATGTGCATCCTTCGGGAGCACTAGACTGATATGTGTTTCTGCAGAACACTAGACTGATATATGTATCATTCGGGAACACTAGACTGATTATGTGTGTCCTACAGGATCACAAGACTGAGAAAATGCAGGGTACCCCATTAGAAAGTTAATAATTTATTTTTTTCCCTAACGGATCAGTAGTGGGTCTCTTACTGAGTATGTCGTACTCACCCTTTTATGTTTAACTTTTTCAGGCAAAGATAACGAAGGAGATAGACCGACGAGAGGCAAAAAGGAGGCGTGACTGCCATAGGAAATGTTGTCTAAAATGCTTCCACCTATGTTTTGTTGTTTTCTTTAGAACATGAGACTGTTTAGAAAATTTTTATGATTTAACAGATGTTTATGATTTTTTTTTTTGCAAACTGTACTTCTAAAATTTTGGTTGATTGAAATAGGGCCCAAACAAAGATTTCCTTGATGTTATTCGACTTTTGATGGATTTTATAAAGACTTGTGTTTAAAAGAAGTGTTTTTTTTCTATTAAAGTAATGACCACAGTTTAGTTTTAAAAGTTGGATCTTTACAATAAGACTAAAACCATGGAATAGTTACGTTTAAGTTATAATATCGTTGATTGAATAAAACTGACTATTTCGATTATTGATGATCTAGGTAACTTAATCTCAATCCTAAGCTAATTATGAACTTATTTTCACACCGGGTGGATGGTTAGGGACATAAGGGTGCAAGATGGAATTCTCTCCTACCCGCTTTGCGATTAGTAGATAGATTGTTCTCTTAAGGATTGAATCTAAGTCTTGAACAAGAGGCCCCACCCTCTCATTGGCCCGAGAGGGATTCGGTTTATTGGTTGGACCTTAAACTAATTGTTCAATAGTGGATCAGTGGGACTTAAGGAGTAAGATGTAATCTCAGGGGTAAAACGATATTTTAATCTAATCGAGGTTACAAATAACCTGTGAAGGATTAACTTACTGGTCATGATTATATTAGATGAACACAAATATATCTACACTGAGGGGAGTGCAACTCCGGAACTTTAGTGGAATAACTCCTTAATTAATGAATGTTGATTAGCTCGGTCTAAAATGGTTTAACTAGTTAATCTCTGATCGTTGGAGTCCATGATCTATATTTGGAAAGGGTGAGCTAAAATAGCCTAGTGAGTGATGGTTTTAACAAAACATGTTTTCTAAAACAATTTAATCTTTAGGCTTGGTTCTTTGGATAAATAAAACATGAACATAACATTTACATATCCTTTTTAGCAAACACTTTCTATCTTTAACTTGCTATACCATATGAATATAAAAAAAGGGACCCTTTAATGGTCCTCATCTTGTAATATAATATCTACGAGGCAGAATCCAGGTCTTAGTAGTGCCCCATCTCATTATAGCTACAATGAGGTGGATAACCTACAGATATCATATTTGCAGACCTATAGATATCATATTTGCAGAACCCTCTTCTCATAAATCTATCCTAGTAATAGCATACATAGGTATCTACCGAATACCTCTATCATACTTTTCAAACTTCCATACTTAGCCAAATTTTCTCTTCTTTTCAAACTAACCTATTTAACTTTCAAACCTTAACAACTTAGCCTTCTCTTAAAACCAAACCATTTCAAGCTCTTAAAAAGATCTTTGTTTCTTAGGATTCAAGATTTACAAAATGTGATTTAAATATTAAAAATATGAGTACAGATTCATATTCAGAAGCTCAAAATTGATGAAAATGGTTAATGTTGTAAAAAGTCAAAATATTGACCGACTTTATATTCAAAGGTGATTTGAATTTCTAGAAAAAGAATGAAGATTCATGCTTGAGAGGTCAGAATTAATCAAGACAGACAAAATGGTAAAAAGTCAAAATATTGACTTTTGACTTGAATAGTCAAATGACCATATTGCCCTTGGACTAAGTTAGTGAAAAAATCCAACATTTTGTTGGATAATTCCACTAACACTTAGTAGGATAAGTGACTACATGAGATCTAGATACTTAGCCCACTAAGTTCCACTAATGGTTAGTGGGATGGTAGGTGTTGAGATTTGGTCAACTAATTAGATGCAATTTTGCATGTAATTAGGTTTTAAACATGGTTTATTTCAAATTGAAAAAGATTTTTTTAGCAAAAGTTTGTAATTTTGAATTACAAAATTCTCCCAAATTTTGTTTCCATCTCAAATTTCAAACATAAGTTTTACCTTCAAATTTCCATCTTGCTCTCCCTATTTCCTTCACTTAATGGGTCCTAAAACCCGATTTTAAGTTTGGAGAATAACGGATAAACACTAGTGGTGGTCCCGAATTCCTGTTAGTGAGGAGATATCTAGGATTTGAGAAGCTACAAAGATATGATTTCTATTAGCCCTAATTTCATTTAATTAGGGTAGTTGATATGCATGTTAATCACTAAATAGTTTAGTGGCAATTAGAGTAATTTTTAGTTGTAATTTTGTTGTGCATGTATTGGATTCCATCAATAACGCGAGATGAAGGCAGGCAAGGAGAGTTAAGTATTTCAAAAAAATGTCTAATCTTGATTTGACGACTAATTACGTGTTGGATTTAGATTAAGCATGGTTTGAAACGCTAAGTAAACTGACACATGTAAAGTTCTAAGTAGGAGATGGCAAGCTAAGAGAAGCTTCTGGATGACTAATCCAATTAAGGGTTGTTATTCTGAGTTTTGTTAAGAGAAAGTACGAAGTATTGACCTGCTAAAGAAGCAATTAGGCGAGAAGAATGTGAGTATAAATAGGGTTTTAGCATTCTACCTGAGTCTTTATATTGTTATGAAATGTTTAACACGTAGTATAATGTTGTTGATATTTATACTTGATTATTGAAAAGAAAACTTCTAAACTAATGTGTCGTGTTTGATGGTTGTATGTATATATGTGAGTTAACCATTGGCGTTATTCCTATCAATGAGCTAGCTATTATGTGCATATAATGAGTAAAGGCAACCTTGGAGTACAAGAACCACATGGCGGTAAGAAGCTGATCAATGTCTTGAAAGGAGCATATTGAGTTAGCAATATGAGCAACAAGAAATGAATCGAAAAATTCTCCAAGGGATGCTGGTGAAAGGAATAAGTAAAGAAAAATGTGTGATTTATGATTCTCTATAAGGTGTTGAGAGCCTATTTATGAAAATTAATTTGTTGATTTTATTATATTCCCCAAAAGGTTTTCCAAAATATCACTCACTAAGTAATTGAGTTACGGTTAAATTTCTCTTCTCCAGGTATCAAGGCTTTGAGGTTAAGTAAAGAAGAGTAAGTCGAGCAAACTAGGCATTTTAAGTGTGAAGTTGCGCTAGGCATTGGAAGCCTTTTACTTATAGTTCTTTATATTTAAGAAGGCTTGTATTATTTAGTGTATTAAAATGCAAGTTGATTAAGTTAAATAAATATGTTTGTTTGTTATCTTGCACTGTGATTCATGTCGTCTAATAACTTAAGGTTCTAAGTCTAAGCTAAATGTTAAGCAAAGTACAAAATCAAGTTGCGTTAAGATTGATTGTTGGGTTAAATCAGCTTACTAGGTATTCAACGTGTTATCTAGTGAGGAGATATGCGTTGAGTGCCTAGGCGGTCATGCCTTCACATGATCTTGTGTAGTGATTTTGGGACAGGACGTGACAAAACTGATCCAAAATCTCTTTAATTGGGTCAATCTAAGTTGAATTGGCTCAAACAAACCAAACAGCTTCAGAACGCATGCGGGTCAAAGATGGATGGGGTCGAGCAACAAATAGGTAAGAGCTAACGGAGGGTGCACGTAGGTCATCAGTCACACGGAGCGGGCTAATATGGGTTAGGGCGTGGTTTGGAGCGAGTAAAGTGCGCGGATTGGATCCATATCGGGTAGAAGCAAAAAATGGGTCGAACGCGAATGAGTGGGTCGAGAGGTTGGGTCGCGTGCAAATGTAGGCTAGGCCTGTGTGCGAGTAGGCTGGTAGGCAAACCAGATTAACAATGAGGGATCGAGTCAACAATGGGAGGTCGGATCAAGTTTTTGGGTCTAGGAGGCCAAAACTAAGTTTGTGCTTGATTTTCTTCAAATTTCATCAATTTTTTCCACTTTTCTCTCTCCCGATTGATGTAATTACAACCTAAATTTCAACTCTAATGACTCTAGAAAAATTACATACCCTTATTAATATAATTACGAGCACTAAACCTGGGCCAATTACAATAATTACATCAAATTTCAAGCTTAATTTAATTAGCCAAAACTATAAACTATCCATTTTAGTTTCACAAATTTATCTAAATAAATCAACACCCAATATATGCAATTGAGTAAAATAAGCATGCTCTAATATACCACATGATGAACTTTAGACATGCGCAGTGGAATTAAGGTTCAAGATTTTAGCCTAATTACTCCTAGTTAACATGCATAACCCTAAACTACATGAATTAGGGTTTAACGAGATTTTACCTTTGTAGCTTCCATTTGCTTGTAATTCTCCAACAATCTTGAACCGAACTCGCTATTCTTTGGACTAAGAACTGAGTAGTAGGACTCAATAAGTGAAGGAACTGAGAGAGAGGTATGGATGAAAATTGAAGGTATGTAAAAATTTGGGGATAATATTGATGAATATTTTTTAGGAAAAACAAAGTTGCCGAAAGTTATCTTTGAAAATGCCCTCGTTTTATAAACAAATACATCTAAGTTTGCAGGTAATTGATTCATCAAAGCCTAACACCTCAAAATCTACTAACTATTAACGGACTTTAGTGGGCTTGGTGTCAAATATCTTATGCAACCGCATATCCTACTATGAGTTAGTGGGGTTATTTCAACTCTAAAGGAAAAAATGGTCATTTAATTATTCAAGTCAAAGTCAAACTTTAACATTTTCAAATCAAAAGTAAACATTTTAACTTTTTTACCATTTTATTTGTCTTGAATAATTTTGACCTTCCGAGCATGAATTCGTATTCATTTTTCTGAAATTCAAATCACATTTGAGTATATAGTCAATTAAAGTTTGACTTTTCAAAATAAAAGTCAACATTTTAAAATATTGACCATTTCCATCAAGTTTGAGCATTCGAATATGAATTCACATTCATATTTTTTATACTTAAATTATATTTAACTAGAAAGCACTATATCTAAACAAATAATCAACTGCTATATCACATATACTTGTCCGTTTCTCTACTCTTAACCCAATTCGAACTATTCAAACTAATCCAACATACTATTCTAAGTTAATTTCTTATGAGCTAGAATGGACCTAGTGAACCTACAGATAATAGGTTCTAACGATCCAAGATTAACTGCTAATCTCTTTTAGACCATGCTAATCAACATTAGTTAACTAACAGGTTATTCCACTAAAGTTTCATAGTTGCACTCCCCTAACTATAAATATAATTATGTCCACCTGATATAACCATGATTAGTAAGTTAATCCTTAACATTTTATTCGTAATCTCGATAGGGTCAAGATTACCATTTTACCCTCGAGATTACATCTTGCTTTTAAGTCCCACTGATATATTATTGAACAATTGATTTAAGGTCCAACCTATAAACTGAATCACTCTTGGACCAATGAGAGGGTGAAGTCCCATGTTCAAGACCTGGATTCACTTAATGTTCAATCAGTATGGCAACCCTAGAGGGGGTGAAGAGGGTTTAATTAAACTTTTTAACAAATAAGCCTAAATTAAACTTAGATAATTTTTAAATTAAATAAAGAAACTTTCTAAACTATGTTAAATAACAAGATTGATTAAAAGATATGAAATAGAGTATGCACTCAAACTCAACCAACAATAATATGTAACTAAAATTAAATGCAAAAATAATTAAAAAAGAGTTAGAGATGAAGACACCGTAATTTTATAATGGTTCAGTCAAACTCGACCTACATCCACTTTTTCAAGCACCACTTGAGATTTTGATTGAAAATCTTCTTTTGACTCTTTCCACAGATTAGAGATGAACAGCTACTGCCTCTTTTTTTGGGTTCAAGGGCAAACCTAATCCTTTCCATGGATTAGGATCCAACCGTTATAATATGTTGAAGTTTTAAATCACACAAAAGAAAACTCTCTAAAAGAGTGAATATATAATTTGAAGCTCACAATATTTAATCCTTACAATACAATAAGAATTCTCTAAAAGACAAGATGAAAAGAATAAATATTGAAGCTTTAGAGAGAATAACAGTTGGAATTTATGTCCTAAAACTCATAGTTTGTAATTATATTCTATTTAATAAGTCGTTATTGATACTATAATCTTAAAGCCAATAAGCTAAAGACCCAAGGATATTATTGAGTAAACTTGAACTTTATGTAGAGACTATTAAAATAGTATATTTGATTCAAGTAAGATAGTATACTTGACATGTATTTAACATCATATATACCATTTATTAATATATTAAATATACAAAAAATTTTATTTTCTAATTCTTGCATTACGCACCTTCGTTTCAGTAAAACATATTCATCAACAAAATAAATTCTCCAACTAGTAGGTAGTTACACAACAAAAAAATGACAAATAATTTAGTATAATAAATAAACCAACAATAATTTTATTACTCTCAACAATGTCATCAACAATTATACAATTCCAATCCAATATAGTCAACTAAAATTTTCTATATGTGGTCTATTCCAAAATCAACAATAATAATAACTTTCTTATATAACCAAAAACATGTGTGGTATACCAAAACTAAAGTCTATCCCCTTATATCTATTGCCTCATGTACGAAAGCATAATGACTATAAACAAAACATTTACACAAAAAAAAGTTATGGACATTCTCCTATGTTAGTCATTTACAAAATTGACAAGATCATATCTAGGTGTGTCTATCATATGTACCGAGCTAAAAATTTAGTTCACTATGCTCGTACTTCATCCAATTCAAGTTGAGTACAAACTTCTCATATCAATTTCTAAAACATAAGAAGTTGAGTACACTTTGTTAAAAATAAAAATTAATCATATTATACTATTTATAATGCTTCAAACAGATTGCATACTAGATTCAATGAGAAAAAAAAGTAAATTGAACACCTAAGAAAAGTCTAGAATCTGCAAAGTAAATCTCACATATTTGTGATTATTACCAGCCAGTATTCTGAAGTAGATATTTTAAAAAACATGCCATACTTTACAATTAATACTTGAATAAGTCAATATAATAAATAGAAAAATGGGTTTTAGGTGTATAGAGAGTATGCTTATCATACTAACTGCTAAAAATGTGCCACAGGCTAGAAGAACCCACGGCTAAAATAGAACAGACACAACTGAAACTCACTTGAAAACCGCTCTAATCTGTCACCAAAAATAACACTCTCAATATCTCAATCTAGCTATTTAAGACACAAAAAAGAGAATGTTGGAGAGTGATCTACAGAGGATTATAAACCATTTTTGAATAGTACAAATTATTTTATAAGAACCCAGAAGCAAATAATCATCCAAAATCAATCGATCCTACAAGAACAATATCTCAACATTCTAACTAATTAAACAAACCTTAGCTTTATGAACCAAACGACATTTGTTCTCATCTTTCATGCCGACTGTAAAAGTAAAACTTCTATTTCATAACAAAACTAAAACAAATAGGACAGTAAGTGCCCAAACCAAATCAAAAGGTCAAATGCAAAATGATATTTAAAGGAAGGAAAATTGTAGCAAATAGCACAAGTTAGGTAATAAATAAAAAAAACAGAAGAAAAATCTATATCAGAATAGGGAGGAACAGTAGAGAGATATGAATCAACAACTTGGATATGAAGCAACAAAGTAACATTAAACCTATCAATAAAAACTCATAAGAGTAACATTAAACATAGCAATAACTTGTAAAAAGAGCCTCATAATTGTTATGTAAATGTAGTCACTTACTTGGTAGCTTCACCATTATAGTAGATTATATTCGTGCAACATCTAATAAAATTGCAAGTTACACTTTATAAACTACAGTAGAGTTTTGAACTACAATAGCATACAACAAATGTCAAACAAAAAAAAAATTGCATTTAGAGTTTTAAACTATGGTAGAAACCAATATTAACTCTTTGAGAATAAGAACATATCATCGATCAAAAACTTAGGTCCATCTATTTGAGATATCAATCGTTCTTTCAATATAAACATTACATCAACGAAAAATACTTTCCATTGGTAACTATTTGGTTTTTCGTTTTTGTTTTCAAAACCATGAAAAAACAGTTTTTTTTAACTTCTTTTTGTTTTTTAAATTTATATAATACCTTGGATAGATAAAAAATATAGAAAATAACATTTGAAAAGGAAATGGGTAAAAAAACATTGAAGGAAAAATGAGTAGATAATTGTTTAATTTGAGGAGCCTAACCATAGAACCGAAAAGATATGTCGTCCAAATGTCAAAACCATATGGATCACAATCTACCAAACGAAATACAAGCAATGCCAAAACATCAACAAGAAGCTGCAAGAACCTGATCAATACATGCGTGCATATTTCAACTCACACCATCAATTAGAAAATGAGATAATTAGCATGTTTATGACCTGTTCTTTACTGGGAGCATCTGTATATCCATATCCCTAAAAAAAGGTTAGCATGTAAATATGAGAAATTTCAAGTTTGTAGGATTTGAGGCATGCTCACCATGATAACAATGCATCGATTTCTGCTGCACAACCAATTATTTTCTAAACGCTGAAAAATTGCACGCTTAAAAAATGAAATACCAGATCTATTGGCAAACATATAGTATGTATCCATTTTACATCTAAAGAAAAGCTCAATCAAATTTTCCATTTTTTTTTCTCATGTGTATACAAAAAAACCATAATTGAATAAAGCTAAATAACAATATCATGATTTAGTTAATGATAAACACACCACAGAGTCATAATTGAATAAAAGTCCATTTTATCTTAAATAAAAAGTTCACACTTTCTTCTTCTCTCATCTTTTCCCTTCTTCTATCTTCTTCCTTTTTTCCATATCTAAATCTTATTCCTATAAAAAATACCTTAACCACTCTCAATTAGCTTATGTCATTTTTCAGTTTGAGTTGATCCAAATGAAAAGGCCATATCATTGAAAGATATCTAAATAATGGTTCTACCATCAATATTCTGCCAAAATCAACCATGAATCAATCAGGTATCTCAATTGAGAAGTTATCAAGTAGTAAGTTGGTGATTTAAGGCTTTAATCAAGGAGCACAACGGGCGATAGACACTGTTCATTTGGAAATCGTTATAGGAGATTTGCAGGCAAGCGTAATATTTCATGTGATTAATTCGAGGATCACTTATAAGATGTTGTTAGGGCGTTCATGGATACATGAAAATAGAGTCGTAACACACTCCATCAATGTTTTAAATTTTACAAACAGGGAATTAAGAAGGTTGATGCTGACACTAAGCCATTCTCAAAGGCTGAGTTGCACTTTGCTGATGTCAAATTTTACACTAAAGATGATAATGTAAGTGAAGTCATATCATCCAAAGTTCTGTAGTCAAAGACACTTATAAGCTCGAGCAAATAAAGATCACAGCAAAGAAGTCAAATGAAGGGGATGCACCCAATGGTCAAAAGAATGACAAGTCAACAACTGAGGCTAAGTCTGAGGTGCCAGAGAGTGAAAAGACAACAATCCCACATGAAAAGACCATAAAATCCCCGATTTTATGCTATGTTCCTTTATCTCGACGTAAGAAGGGAGAATCAACGTTCATAGAGTATTCATAAAACTTAGCGACCAAAAGCATGGAAATATGAAAGGAAAGCTTCACCACACTTCTTACCAAGATAGACAAAGGAGAAAGAAAAAGATTTGAGAAAAAGGGCAACTGAGAGGCTTGACCCAAAAACATATAAGTTGATGGGAAAGGCGAGCTATGACTTTACAACTCGCACTGAGCTTAAAAGCATGAAAATATTCGATGAAAGGCCTAGACTTTCCCCTACATAAAAGAAGCTTCAAAAGCAAGAATATTCTATACATAATTCAAGAGCTGGAGTTGGATATAAGTCTTCTAAACCAATTCGAATATCAGGTAAAGGAAAAGTAAAATTTGCAGACACATGCCACATTACTGTTGAAGAAAGCAAAGTCTCCGAAGAGGGCGAAAAAAGTCAAAATCAAAGGAGTTTTATTTTTTATCGCATTACTTCTCCTGTTGCTCATTCTTCAGTGTTCTAGAGATTGAATACATCAACGGTGAAAGATAAAAGTCAAGGTTCAACTTTTGATTCCATTCGACTATCTGCCTTCGAAAGGTTAAATACAACTTCAAAGAAAGAACAATTTGTAAGCACAACTTCGGACGCAAGGGAATCTTCCTTTCAAAGGTTATATACAACTTCAAAGAAAATACAATCTGCAAGTCCAACTCCAGACGCAAGAGAATCTGCCTTCAAGAGGTTAAGCGTGTCCCTAACAACAGGCCAAAAGAAACCTTCCATAGTCGACTTAAGCAAACATGGCTTAGCAACGGGGTACAAGGAAATTCGCAGTGTAGTTCCATCCAAAATTAAGAGAAAAATGTTTGCTTAGTAAATATAGAGGGTTCATTAAAAGTAAAATGACACAATGTTATGTTTACTCGACCTAAAAATAATGAATCAGAAGATGAAGTAGATGTGGTAAGTTATGACCATGTTACGATAGAGGAGGCATCTAACTATGAGACGCTTGAAGAAGATGTCGAAACCACTCCATTATCACTTGAGGATGGGGGTCAATCAACGATTGATGAGTTAAGGGAAGTCAATCTTGATACAATAGAAGATCCTCATCCAATCTTTATAAGCATCCAACTTTATAATAATGACGAAAACTAGTATGTCAGCTTACTAAAAGCATACAAAGATATCTTCGCATGGTCATATAAAGAAATGTCTGGACTTGATCCAAGGTGGTCGTGCATTATTTAACAATCAAACCAGAGCATCGACTCGTCAAGCAAGCCTAACGATGATTTCGATCCAAACTCGTTTCTCAAATCGAGGAAGAGGTAAATAAGCTCATTGAAGCTGGATTTATTCGCGTAGTTAAGTACCCAACATGGATAGCGAATATTGTTCCAGTATGGAAGAAGAATGGTCAGTTACGTGTTTGTATTGAATTTTGTTACCTCAATAACGGATGCCCAAAAGATAATTTCCCTTGCCTATCATGGAAATCATGGTAGACACGACTACAGGACATGAAGCTTTATCTTTCATGGATGGGTCATTAGGATATAATCAGATTCGAATGGCTCTTGAGGATGAAGAGAAGACAGCTTTTTGAACTCCAAAAGTTATATATTATTATAAGGTAATGCCTTTCGGATTGAAAAATGCAGGTGTCACATACCAGCACGCTATTCAAAGGATCTTTGATGATATGCTACATAAATATGTTGAATGTTATGTTGACGATTTTGTAGTAAAATCCAAAAGAAAATGTGACCACCTGAAAGACCTGAAGCTTGTCCTTGATCGTCTAAGGAAAAACTAGCTAAGGATGAACCCTCTTAAGTGTGCATTCGATGTGACCTCTAGAAAGTTTCTAGGATTCATCGTGAGGCACCGTTGAATTGAAGTGGATCACTCAGAAATTGATGTTATCCAGAAGATGCCTAGTCCAAAAAATCTACACGAGTTGAGAAGATTGCAAAGCCGTTTGGCCTATATCAGAAGATTTATATCTAATATTGCGGGTCGATGTCAACCATTTCAGGAATTGATGAGAAAGGATGCAGTATTTGATTGAGATCAGTCATGTCAAAATGCATTCGATAGCATAAAGAATTATTCACTCAAACCCTCTGATTTTGAGTGCGCCTGCAGCAGGAAAGTCGTTGATATTATATATCGCAGCTCAAGAAGGTTTGCTCGGAGCATTACTTACACAAGAAAATGACAAGGGTAAGGAATGTGCACTCTACTATCTAAGTAAACTTAGACTAGAGCTGAATTGAATTATTCTCCAGTCGAGAAAATGTGTCTTGCTCTTTTCTTTGCAATAGATAAACTAAGAAATTATATGCAAGCCTTCACTATACATTTGGTGGTAAAAGCCGACCCCGTTAAATATATCTTATTAAGACCGGTCATCTGAGGATACCTCGCTTAATGGGCAATTATACCCCAACAATATGATATTGTATACATTTCCCAAAAAGCAGTAAAAGGCCAAGGATTGACAGATTTCTTAGCTAACAATCCAATTCCATCAAATTGGGAATTGTGTGAAGACTTATCTGATGAGGAAGTCTTGTTTGCCAAAAGTATGGAGCCTTAGACCATGTTCTTTGATGGTGTAGCATGAAGAACTGGGAGTTGGTGTCGTCATTGTCTTCATCTCTCCAAAGAAACACATGTTGCCATATAACTTTACACTCGGTGAATTGTGTTCAAATAATGTTGCTGAGTACCAAGTCCTCATAATTGGCCTACAAATGGCTTTAGAATTTGACAAAAAATACATAGAAGTATTTGCTGATTTTGAAGCTAGTTATAAATCAGCTCTCCTATCAGTACGAGGTCAAACATCAAGATTTGAAGCCCTACTTCATTTATGCAAGAAGGTTGATGGACAGGTTTGATGGTATAATACTGAAGCATATACCAAGATTAGAAAATAAGAAAGTTGATGCACTAGCAAATTTGGCTATGGCTTTAATAATCTCAGAAGATATGCCGATAAATATTTCTCTTAGCCAAAAGTGGATTGTTTCCTTGATCGAAAGCCAATACGAAGAAATCGATGCGATATCTGTGTATACAATTGATGAAGAAAATTGGCATCAGCCCATTGTAGACTATCTAGAGCATGGAAAACTTTCTATCGATCTTTGACATCGAGCTAAGATACAAAGAAGAGTTATACGATTTATTTATTACAATGACACACTTTATCGACGCTCATATGAAGGCCTTTTTATGCGATGCCTGGGAAAAGAGGAATCAACAAAGGCCTTAGAAGAAACACATTCAGGTATATGTGGTGCTCACCAATCTGGTCCAAAACTCTAGCATCAGTTGAAAGAAATGGGTTACTATTGGCCTACTATCATCCATGCCTCAATGCATTATGTGAAACATTGTGAAGCCTACCAATTCCATGCAAATTTTATACATCAACCACCAGAGCCGCTTCATCCAACAATAGTCTCATGGCCTTTTAAAGCTTGGAGACTTGACTTGGTTGGACCGATCACGCCTAAGTCATTGGCTTGTCATTTTTACATCCTTGTAGGAATCGATTATTTTTCTAGATGGGTTGAAGTTGTGCCATTAAGAGAAGCAAAGAAAGAAAACATCGTAAATTTTATTCGAACATACATCATTTACCGATATGGTATTTCTCATCGCATCGTGACTGATAGTGGAAGGCAATTTGCTAACACTCTGATGGATAAGTTATGCAAGAAGTTTAACTTCAAATAGTACAAGTCTTCTATGTACAATGTCGCATCAAATGGACTGGCAGAAGCTTTCAACAAAACTCTGTGTAATCTTTTGAAAAATGTGGTCTCCAAGAAAAAAAGAGATTGGCAAGAAAAGATTGGAGAAATATTGTGGACCTATCGAACTACCCATCGTACTCCTACTGGCATTACACCTTATGAATTAGTTCTCGTGCCTCATATTCTCTAAAATAAATAGACCCGCCTTCATCGAAAAAGTTAGCCATCTTGGAACCTTGAACTTCTTTTATAAGTGGATAATGAGTGCCAAAATAATGAACTAACTAGCCATGGACGTAATGCATGGAAAAGTGAAAGTCCATGCGTCCTACTGGATTCGAGGCTTTAGTTATTAAACTGAACCCATGATAAATGTTGGCCAAAACTAGGACTACGAGACTAGAGATAGATCCGTCGACCATTGAGCTTGCAATCATAAATACTCCAGGGCGAAGAAATGATCCCTTCTACTAAAACACGAAGAGGCACAACCAAAAAAATAAGAAGGCAACTAGATATGTTGCATCCTTAATATCGTCCTTTATGTCAAGTTCTACAAATAACATGTTTTTCCTAGAGGACCATTCTCGAGATTGGACCTTCGAACCATCAGGGTTTTGAGTAGATCTGGAGCGTGATGTCTTCTTTTTCTTTCGTGCAACGAGCTTATCATAGCTTCTGGACCCGAGGTGCCAGAATGAAATCCAGGAGCTAATAGTTACTTGGGAGTCATTCTTGGAAGAGGTCGTGTGGTCACCCCTCTGCATATAAATTATTGAATAATATGCCTAAAAAAGATATTGACATGTCCTGGAAGACTTTTTGTCTTATCTCGTGAAGAGATTAACTCTTTATAGGAAGGGATGATTTTCTCGTAGAACTCTCCTTTAATCGAAAGGCTCCCAAATAACCACAAGTCCCACATAAAAATAGATAACTCACCCGCCATGGTATGAAGAGTATTAGTTGAAGGACACTGAGCTTCACAAAATGCTCGAACCACATCTCTATTACTATAATAGGTGTACAAAGAAGCTGTTACGGTGCCAAATAAATGAGCATTGTAGAGAAATTGTGAATTTCTACCAACTACAAAATCTAACCACTCCCAATAGCAATCAATAAAGCAAAACTCTCCAGGGACTGTAGTCATAGCTCCACAACGTGTTTGACCTTCAATTAGACGATGTTCGAGAGTGAGAACTCTTTCAAAAGTAGGAGCCTCATCATGGATGGAGGATTGCAAGACCCATACGTTCTTTTTCTTAGACAAAGATATCTCCATAGATAATTTGGCCAATGATCTGCAAAAGAGTCAGCCCACGACTTCTCCACAAGAAGACCAAGTCCATCTTCTCTTGGTTGATTTTTGTCAGAAAGTATTACAAGATGCTTGTTTCCATTCATGAATCTTCTGTGAAATAAACCATTATTCTACAAAAAAAAAATCACCAAAAGAGAGTAAGTGCTGATGACTTGGTTTCGGAAAAGAAAATATAGGAAAACAAGTATCATGAAATTCAAGATGCCAAAAAATCAAAGCAGTGGATGCCATGATAGAGTTGCATCGTTTATCATGTACAAATCCAAGAAGTCGCAGCCATGATAGAGTTGCATCGTTTATCATGTACAAATCCAAAAAGTCGCAGCCATGATAGAGTTGTATCGTTTATCATGTACAAATCCAAGAAGTCGCAGCAGTAGTGGACGCCATGATAGAGTTGCATTATCTATCATGTACAAACCCAAGAAGTTGCAGCAGCAGCAGTGGATGCCATGATAGAGTTGCATCGTCTATCATGTACAAACTCAAGAAGTTGCAGCAGAAATGGGTGCCATGATAAAGTTACATCGTCTATCATGTACAAACCTAAAAAGTGGCAGCAACAGTGAGTACCATGATAGAGTTGCATCGTCTATCATGTACAAATCCAAGAAGTCGCAGAGCAACAGTGGATGCCATGATAGAGTTGTATCATATATCATG
Organism: Cucumis variabilis; assembly: GCA_037974545.1. Taxonomy (NCBI): domain Eukaryota; kingdom Viridiplantae; phylum Streptophyta; class Magnoliopsida; order Cucurbitales; family Cucurbitaceae; genus Cucumis; species Cucumis variabilis. Next base: position 3,608,744 of record JBBPDI010000005.1, read on the forward strand.
TACAAATCCAAGAAGTCGCAGCAACAGTAGGCGTCAGGATAGAGTTGCATCGTCTATCATGTACAAAACTAAGAAGTCGCAGCAACAGTGAACGCCATAATAGAGTTGCATCGTCTATTATGTATAAATCCAAGAAGTCGCAGCAGCAGCAGTGGGCACCATGATAGAGTTGCATCGTCTATCATTTACAAACCCAAGAAGTCACAACAGCAGTAGTGAGCACCATGATAGAGTTGCATCGTCTATCATGTACAAAATATCGAGAACCAAACCAAGATGCTTACCCATGGCCTTTAAAGAAATAAATTTTAAAAAAATAATTGATAATAATAATAATAAAAAAAATAGAGAAGGACCTTAAACTTTGCAGAGCCTTCTTGCAGTTTGTACAATATCACACAATCCCACAGTTAATAACCTTGAAAATTTAGGGTTTAGGGTTATTAACTGTGACATTTAGGGTTTATCTTTGTTGGAATATTGTCAGCTTGTCCCAATTCAAACCCAAGTTTTTTTTAGGTGAAAATTGAAATAGGGTCAACTTATCCCCAATTCAAACCCAAGTTTTTTTTTTAAAAAAAAAAAAGATATTTTGTTAATTAACACTTTTCATGAAATGATGCATCCACTCATGATGCATCCATTCATGAAGAATCCATTTATGAAGCATCATAACCATTTATTCCAACAGAGATAAACCATGTCCACTCGTCTGCAAGCTCAGGTCGTTATAGTACAGTTATGTTCGGATGTTTATATTTTTGTTTGCTTATATAATATCTTATGTATAAGATTATTTTTTGAATATAATAGAAAATTAATCCATTTGAAAATTTTAAAATACGAATTCAATTTTAATATAGAGCTTTCTACACTAATATCCTATTTAAATAGTAACTTAAAGCTATTATTTTTTCTTTTTTCTTTTATTATGAATAGACTAATATGCTAGGATATTTCATAAAATTCAAAGTCAAATATTATAGATACCCTTACATTGTGGCTCGAAATCAGAGGTAGATGGACATTATATAACAAAAAATTAGAGGTAGTAAATCAGAGATTCAAACCCAAAATCTTATGGGTTTTGGGTTTGAGGAGGGCACAACCACGCTATCAAAGGCAGAATTTAGTAATAATAAAGCATTATTTAATATATATTGTAATGTAGCACTTTAAATTAATATTAAAATACAAAAATCGGGAATATAAGAGACACGTGTCTCTAGTTCCTTAATAAATCCGTCCATGCCCTTACATAATTTTAATAATTATTTAAAAAAAAAAAAGAAAAAAGAAATATAAAACACCATATATGGAAAAGCTGTTTTCACTAAATTTAGAACTTAAAATACTACTGATCAAACTTTAAAGGATAAAAAGGGAAAATCATAAAAGAAAAAAAAGTAGAATGTTGATTCATCTACTTTCTAAAATGGCCTACATGGTTTAATTGATTATTCAAAATTTTCTTTTTTCAAATAATAAGAAAGAAATATCTAAAATCACTCCATTTTTTGATGATTTGCTTCCCCCCGCTGTGGAAGCCTGCTTGTAGCAGCAACTATCGTAGGAGGCCGTTTAAAATTCTCCTTTTCATTCAAAAGAAATAAATATCGTCACTCCAAGAATTTTCTAATCCGTAAGGGAAGAAAGATCTTCAATAGTCATTAAAATCCCCACCATCTCTACCACTTTCTACTCCTACAATCATAGATCACTACTTTTGCTCATCCCATAAATATTACTATTACTTAAACTTTTGACGACCAATCGCAAATTGCCTCATCAAAATATAAATAATTAAATTTAAAATTAATTAAAATTTAATCTGTATTTTAAGTTAAAATTGAAACTGAAAAGGTAAATTGATAAATATTGATGATGCAACCTGTTTTTCTCGTGATAGTTGGATTAAATTAATTACTTTTGATCAAATTAAATATTATTTATTTGAGTTAAAATTCAATTAATCCCATTAATTCTAAAAACTAATTATTTTTTTTTGAAAAGGTAATAATATTATTATACAACAACATAGAGGACCTCACAGCCTGAGGTCAAGGCACAAGAGCAGACAACGCTCACACAAAAGGTAGAAAAGAGATAAAACCAAGCTAGACAACAGAAGCCTGGCTATAACAAGAAAACCCATAAATAAGAAGAAAAAAAAACCCCACAAACCGGGTAAAGAACACAAACACAAAAGAAGAAACTAACGTTCGACGATCATGACACACACGCAAAACAAAACAGCTCCTTCCTAAACAAAGGACCAAGAAGAAAACCCCACATCCCGGGGACAAGCAGAAAAGAAACGAAACAAAAGAGGCCACTAAAAAAGATCATGAACATTTCCGGACCAAGAAGCAAGACGAGCTCGAATGCACGAACGAATGAGTTGGAAAATAATTATAGGATCTCGAGCCTGACCTCCATGAAGCCGATGATTACGCTCCTGCCAAATGAAATAAATCGATGCACATTAGAGAAGTCTCCATAACTTATTGCTAACCCTTTTCCCAATATCCTTATGGCAAATCCAAGATAACTCCACCCCCCAATACCCCATCCTATGAGAAGAGGACATAACCCTAAGGATCCTAGACCAAATTTCCCTCTCAAAACGACAAGAGAAAAACCTCAAATCCATGTAGTTGGATCTAGAGACCAAGTTCATGGGCCAACCAAGTCTAAGTCCAAGTTTACAAAACCTATCTGAGAATCCTATAAATAGATCGAGAGTTGTTTGAAATTTAGAACTTTTTACTTTAGAGAGTCTAGAGAGAGTTCAGTTGAACTACATGGTGAGAATCCACATTACATTATAATTTACACAAATTTCAACTTCAAAAACACATTTCTCCAAAAGCCTCATGTAAAATAATAACAGTGAAAAATGGAGAGGAAATGAACTTGATTTATGACGTCAAATATGTACATATATATCACTATACACACATTTCGAAGATATTTTGTGCCGCTGATGATATATATCAAATATTCTAGGTGAGATATAGAATATATTGTATATGTACACACATACGTCTATTAATTATCTTTTATCATATTTATGAAAACGAGTATATTTTTCAGATGAACAAGTATGTTTTCTTTTTATATGATAATATTTTGAAGTATATATATGCAATATGTCTTTATAATTTATTTTATATAATATAGACAAAATGTTGTATTACAAACATGAAAATTAAAAAGAAAAAAATAGATAGGATAAATGTGGAATGGATATGTAAATTCTGCTTTGTATTCATCTTGTAAGTTTGTCTTCATCATATAAACATTTGTATTAAGTTATATATGTATGTATGTATAACTTATACATTTATACATATATGCACATCGCCATATATCTTTTCCTTAAAAAATTACTATAAAATTCCAATTCTATGTTAAGAAAGTATGAAATTTTATAATTTAGAAATTTAGAACTGATTGCTTTTTTCTCTTTCAAATAACAAGAGATATTTTCTCTCCATGAAATAATATGCGATAAAGTATAGTTATATATGAATTTTATGTGAGACTATGTATATGAGTATATGTAGAGGTAGATACTGACAATTATGAGTGAGTATATAAATAGTGTCAAAAGTATATATGAATTAAGATAACAGAAATAAAAGAATAGTTTGAAAAATGGTTCTTTTTTGCGATCATATGTACTAGTTAAACAACTTACAATCTTAAAGAATTTTTAGTTCTGTGTCTATGGTAATTGCTCTTTATCATTATTATTTTTTAAAATGATAAAATATACCAAAGATATATTACAAAAATGTTAAACATCAATATACTATTAAATTACAAATTACAAACGAATAACTTGAGTACTAAAAGAAAACAAAGAAAATATGAAAAATATCATACAAATAAAAAGAAAAATGAAGAGTAAATTTAATTGTAGTTCAAATAAAAAATATTTGACACCTAAAAAAGAGTTCTCATCCTAAAAACAAATCAGGGTTATAAATGTTTTAATTAACTAAATTTTGAATATAAAGTATGAGTTTTTTCGTAAAAGGAAAAAATTACTAAAATCTATTTTACTTACATTCACAAAGTCAACACGAGTTTATCTTAACTGACATCTGTCAAAAAGTTTTCGAAGACAAGAGGTCTCGAGTCGAAATCTCCCACTCAAGTTATACTTAAAAAGACATTTAAAATAAATTACATTCACTAAATTATTTTATTTTCAAATCAATACTATATTTGGATTGATTTTTTATTATTATTTTAATACTAAAATAGTAAGAGATTAAATATAAGAAAGATGGTATCCAAAGGTTATAATAATTGACCAAAATTTATACAAAAATCTAGTTATGAAATATACTTAAACTTGAAGATATTTGTGAAATATTGGTTGTAATTAAATTAGTTTGGTTATCAAAATCTTTCTTTAATTTATAAATAATATGATTGAGAATTGAAATTTTGTCAGTATATGCCAATTAGTTTACGAAGATTCTACTTTTAAAAACCAGTATCGATTAGAGAATAAATTTGAAAATAGTGAAAATTATGATCATGGGATTAAGAAAGTGATCCTAACAAAATTGTTCAAAATAAATTATAATCTTACTTACCAAACACTCAAAGTAGATAAGATTTTCACTTAATCACTTCAAAGACTCTAAAAAACAATTCTAATTAAGCACTTTATACTATTTGGGGTTATGATCTTGATTACACAACTTTCCCTATAATTAGCAATGTGATATGTATGGGATAGTAATATATGCTTGTTTTTCCATGCAATTAACTTGCCATCTTTGAAGAAAAGAATCCCACCTTTTTCTATCCTTTGGCCAACGGGACAGAAATTAATTATTCCTGATACCTTTAGGCCAAGGTTTCTTGGACAAGAGACTGACATATTCTCACCAAATTCCAAGAAGAAACATTATTTCCAAGTCTTTGAAGAAATAATTGCTTGTATTTATGATAGTTTTCTAAGGGAATAATGTTACAATTTTCAACAATGACTTGATCTTCAACTACTTTTGTGATCTATGTAGTACTAAGAAATTAGGATATCAAACATGTGTTTCATATTTGTAAAGAAGTATATATGGTGTCATTTGGTTTGGTTGCTTTTTAGTGGATGGGATCGATTTTTCAATCATGGTGTAATGTAATCTCCCTATGTCATTGGAAATTACCATAGCTGCACTTTGTTGTATGCTAAAATCTCGTCTTTTAATTATTTAAATTTAAAAAATTAATCTTATAAATATTATTGTAATGCTAATTTTGAGAACCCATGTCTTCAGTTATTAAAAAGGGAAATTATATTAAATGACAAAAAACATTTAGAAAAAAACACTCCATGACACTTACTTTTTTATATTGCAAATATGAAAAAATTAGTGATATCAGATGACTATTAGATGATAATTATAGGGCTATCAAAGAGCTATCAAACGATAATCATAGAGTTATCGACTTTTAAATTTGCTACATTTGCAATTTAAAAAATGTAGTGACATTGACCCATTATCATAAATTGTTTTGCTATTTTTGCAAGAGCTCGTTGTTAAAACTATATAAAAAAAAGTATTTTCAAAAAGTTGTTTTCAAATATAGTAAAATGAATAAAAAAATATTTATAAATATAACAAAAATTTATAATATATCAATGATAGACCATGGTAGACCATGTAGATTATTATCTTTGTTATAGACATAAATTACCATAGCGATCTATTGCTATCTATCCCTAATAGACTACGACATTTTGTTATATTTTAAATATTTTTGTTAGTTTTGTTATTAAAATAATTTTTCTTTTTATAAACTAGCTTTTTTTAGGTGGAATTGTAAAAATTAACAAAATGATCGAGCAAAATATTTACATTTCATGACAAAATCAAATATAGTGAATTTTTATCATTTAGCAATCTTTTTGTCTGTAAATAGTTTATATTTTTATTATTATTATTCTGATTTCTTTTTGTATCGAATAGGTACTTAACTTATTTCACAACTTTTATAATTTACAAACTTACATGTACACAAAATTCAAAGTTTAGTTAATTTTTAAATTATTAAATGGAATAAAAAAAAGTAGGTTAAAGAGATAGCATCCTTATATATTTTAACTAAGTTCATACATCCCTAACATCATTGTCATACTCTGACGACTCTAATAGCTCTAACAGTGTAGACTTATTTACTAAATGCTTGAGAGAAGCTATAGATACAAAGGATCAAGAAATGAGATGTCAATGAAGTAAATTAAGCAATGGCCTCCATTTAATTAATATAGAGAATGCATTATAGTCTAAGAAAAGATTGCATATGGTGCTCCCAAAACCAATCAAACATAGACTGATTAATTTTTTGAACAGATAACCATTTGACCAAAATTAAAAGTTTATTAAACATTTATTCAATCACAAATTTGATAAAAAAAAAAAAAAAAAAAAAAAAAAAAAAAAAACTGCAAGTGTATGGTCGTTTTATTACTTTTAATGTTTAGGTGAGATTCTTTTAGCCACAAACTTAAAAATTAAAGGACTCAATTTGATAATTTATTTAACATGTTTCTTTAAAACTACTGTAGGGTATTAGTTATGCGTACCGCATAAGTGTGTTAGCCTTTCCATACATACAAATACAACAATATAGAAGATACCAAAAAAAAAATTGAAAAAAAAGAAAAAGGAAAACATTGATTTGCATTGAAATGTTGAGAGAAAAGCTAAGTCCTGCCCTCCCCACTTACAACATAATATATATATATATATATATATATATATATATATATATATATATTATTATTCGTATAAAGATTAAAAAAATGTAAAAAAGAAAAAAAAATATCAAATATAATTTGCCCAAATAGTACAAATAGCCAATGAAGCAATACTAAAGAAAATCCCTGTCTTCTTCAAAAT
>JBBPDI010000005.1:3667623-3685926 GCA_037974545.1 Cucumis variabilis
CAAACAGAGAACGCCATTTTTCTGGCAACTCGACGCTCCGCCACTAAGTGCGGTGGAATTATTTCCTCTTCGTCCATGTCGTCGTCTTCCTCCGACGTCCTGTGGAGGTTTCTTTCAGGAATTCTTACCGGAAGCGACGTGGCGATTTCCTTCTTGGCGTCGCGCGTGGTTCGATGGTGATACTTAGTTGGAGGTGGCGCAAGGATTCCTCGGCGGGAGTTTAGGTTGAATAAATCGTCGTCGTGAGGGCAGTGATGGGAGAAAATAAGCTGGGATTGTTGAAATTGTTGGGCCATTGGAGATGGAAAGGGAAGAGTATTAAAAAGAAAAGGCAGATGAAGGGGCGCGTCTTTATAGAGGGAATTGGAAGAGAGTGGAGTGGGGTGTATGTCCTACTCCCCCATGCACCCTTTTTCTCTTTTCTTTTTAATTTCTTCCAGGATAATGACGTCACATTCCACTCTACTATATGTTATTGAAAAGGATAGTATTATTATTATTATTACTGATAATGTGATTCGGCATAGGAATTGTGAAGCAAGCGTGTCCCTTGACTTACCTGTGGGCCGAGGTGTTGCCTTCCACAACTTATTCACTTCACATATATTTCCCCTCAGGCCTCAGGAGGATGAAAGTAAAAGGCTTTGTTGTAAGTTTACTTCCTTTTATGGTTTTATTCACAAGGTTCAACCATCAAATGCATTGCTAAAACAAAAGAGAGAATTGTATCAATTTAAGGCCTAAACTAATAATTGTATCAATTTAAACTTTAAACTTATATTAATTTAAACCTTATACTAATAGTTGTATCAATTTAAATCTCCAACTTTAATTTTATAAGCATATTTAAGTAGAGTTTAAATGGATATATTTATATAAGTTTATGTTTAAATTAATAAAATTATGAATTTGAGATTTAAATTGATATAATTATTAGTTTAGGATTTATAAACGTTTAATTACACTTAAAAAAATATACAAATTAAAAAAGTATTTATTTTAAACGCTTTCTTTCAAACCGTCACAATTTTAGTTGAGGAATGGGGATTTCTTTTTGGCCAAGGAAATGAGGAAACAATACATTATTTTTCCTTTTTACATTATTTTAGTAACCGGATAGAAAATTCAACATTTGAATAGGAAAAAATTCAATTAACTTCCCTTTAAAAAAAAGAAAAAGTCAATTGATTTCTTAATAGAAATAGATAAAGGAATTAAAATGATTGTTTGAAAAGTTAAAAAAATAGATTAATTGATGTAATTCATCCAATGAACTTTGTACTAAAATTTAATTATTTAAAAACAAAAATAAGTCTAGGGGTTTAAAACTTGTAGTTTTAAATGAAATAGTAATAGTAATTAATAGTAATTCAAATGAAATAGAGTTTAATCAGAATTAATATTTTTTTTTTAATTTAAAATTAAAGTTGGGTAGAAAATTCGTTGAGAGAAAAGGCTAGGGGTTTAGAAAATGTATTGAAAAGGTAAGCAGACTAAAAAAACTTCTAAATTGAATGTTTATCTTTATGAGATGGTTTTATTTATATAATTGATTAAAAAAAAAGAAAGAAGAAGAAGAATAGAATGGATAATAAATTTGAGAGGTGATTTTGGAAGAAAAGACAAAAATAGTAAAAGTGTTTGAATGAAAACGATTGATTCATAATTCATTTACGTCTGAAGAGAACACCCACCGCGTCGGAGTTTCAACAGCGACGCCGGAGCTTGTCCCACCGGATTTTTCTTTTCCCATTTCTTGGATCAACATGCTGTCGCTTTACAACATCACAGCCCTCTAATACTTTGACACCTGCTCTTATTTCATCATTTCCCTAATAACAACACATCCCATTTCAATGATTCTCTACCCATAAAACCACACCTTTAATTTGCTTCTTCTAATTTATTATCTTCTAAATACTTTTTCAAATGCAAACTATATTGTAAATTCTCCATTAATTTATATAGATGAGATTACAATTTGTTTATTTATTTGAGAAAATAAAATATTACTCAACTAGTTATATCGTGAGTTAAACAAAGACAACTATTGATTAGCCATTGGTTTACAATGTATGAATCTCAACCAAAATAATCCTCATTTTCTCTTTTCAATATATCATTTATTTATTAAAATGTTTTATAAATCAAAATTTAAATTTTCAAACAAATATACTATATGAACTTTAAGAGATGTATAACGTGTATATACTATCATATTAGTAGTGTTCATTACAGTCAAATTTGAACATATGTGTTAAAAATGTTTGCGTTTGTTTTTGGATAATTTCGTGGTATATAGTATTCTACCTATAAAATAGTTGATTGATAGAGAATATAATCTTTTGAATATTTTACAGACAAAGAGACATCATCTAATCTTACGATTATAATATGTTTGGTATTTTCATCTATTTGGTATGTGACATGGTCAATTTTAAACTTACATAAAATGTTTTAAGATGCGTGTTATATTATGTAAGTAGTTTAATGCAAAAATTCTAACATAGAAAAAGAGTCAGACTTTCACGTAAGAACCATGATATAAATTTGTTTACTATAAATAAAAAAGAACAAGAAAAGAAATACTTAGCACTGATATGATGCTTGTCATATACACTCTGATACTTATCAAGATAAAACTCTAATCAATTTATACTCGAATCAATGAAAATGGTTAGAATTTTTGTATTATTAAAATAAATTAAATTAAGTTGATCCAAATCTTGTGTTGGAGTTAACTTTACTTCTATTTTCTTATTTAATTGCTTTTAAACTTCATTAAATAACGTGGATTATGAGATTTGGATGATATAATATGTGTAAAATATTTCCACGTGGATATAGGAAGAGAGGGGGTGGTAATGAAGGGATAATAATGTGTTTGGATGTTGAAATGAATCCCCAATTAAACCTTTCTAAAATTCTTTGGATAAGTTTTAAAGTTCCACGTCTTTGAGAAGCTATTTCTTTTCTTTTGTAAAGAAAGTGATAGCTACCCTGTTGCTTTCCATATTTAAGTTCCTAACACTAAACTTAATTATTATTCTTATCATATATATTCTTATAAAATAACCCACACATATATGCCAAATTTTGGTTTTCACGTGATGTTAAACCGAAAAAAAAAAAGATAAAAAAAATGACTCGTAAGTTAATAAGAGAATTATAGAAAAGAGAAAAAGTCCAAACTTTTTAGATGTCTTATATATATAAAACTATAAAAAATATTTATATAGGATTTGAGTTAGAGTTTATCTCTTAATCCTACTAGAGTTAGGATATAAAAAGTATTTAACCCTAGGTATGTTGAGATGGAGGTGCATGCCGAAGATGAAGGCCAAGCCCAAGTAAAAAACACAAGCCAATGAGAATTTGGAAAGTTAATGGTTAGCTTCGAGTGTTGAGGCAGTTAGGTATATATATGTGTGTGTGTGTGTTTGTGTGTGTATGGAGGTTCATTTCATTCCTATCACCAAGGGCTCGTCTGGTTATAGGGACTTCAGCAATGAGAACTGCAACAGAGACATCCACTTTCGGCCATGTCTTAGCTTTATTTCAACAACTACACATGCATTAATTAATGATGTTAAAATGCATATATACCACCAGATGATGTTAAACAATGAATTCTATGAATAATCTCAATATTCCGAGAAAGTAACATACTCCAAGTGTTAAACTAAATGCATCCATTATTTAAATTCTTTAACTTTAGAGTTATATCAATTTAAACTAAACCTTGAAATTTTTCGTAAATAATGTATTAATTTAAAATTTAAAATTTAAATTTTTATATCGAATGCATCAATTTAGATTTTTCATTATGTTTTATTTGGATAATAATTTATAATCATTGCGAGTTCAAATTGATACGAAAGATCAAGGTTTAATTTGGTATAACTATTAGTTTTAGATTTTTGATTGATAGAAGCAAAACTTGTGAAGAATAACGTATGTGTGACAAGTGATGGTTAGTCATCAAGACAAGCTTCCATATTTAAAATCGAAAAGATCAACTTGTGGTGATTAGAAAGTACACATATCTTTTTCTAACAAACCACATATATCTTTTCTCACCAAATTTTGAAATTTTGGTAGACAAGCCAACGTGCATGGTGTCACGGTCATACTTGTCCAAGGCGTGTTTACCTATGGCCGTGTGTTCCGATTAGCCCCAATTTATCTTATATTTATGTCTTGTACGTAGTCTAGGCGTTTGCTTTCCATTCTAGGTCCATATGCTTGGAAGTGACGTTTCGGCTTTTTCATATGCAAGTCTGCGATATATGAAAAAGTCCAAAATGTACTATAGGGGAGGCATGATAGTTGAATTCCCGACCAAGCATTAGTTGTACTCTTTGCAAGCATCCTTTAACCTTGCAACTGTCAGTCTTTAATGCTTATTTCAATGTCGTTTTCAATATCTTTAAATCTTTCTCGCATTTTATAAACAAATTTTCCAAGAACGCAAAGGAAGGTTACGACATATGTCGACATTGACCGTGACTTTGAGATTTTGATCGGCTGACTTGTTCGTTGAGCTAGAACAAGTGTCGCACAATCGTCCATCTCGAGGTTGAAACATTACGATTGTGACACTAGGTGAGCTAAACTCATGTTGGCCAGTTTCTACAGCTTCTACAAATTTTAAAAACTCTAAATTACAAACTTTCAATTCAACTAATTAAAGTTGAACACAATAACTAATTTAATTTTGGTAAAGTCACTTATTTCAATCTAATTATAATTACAACAAATAACTTTTTAAAAAGTAATATTGTATTATTGATGAATAGAGAAAGTAATAATTGAAAAAGAAAGAGTAAAGATTTAAGAATATTATTGGTGAATATCTTGTTTTCTAAGTCTGTTAACGAGGGTCCGAATTTCGTGTTTCGTGAAAAATAATTTTTTTTTATGAACAATGTCCATCAAGATATCGTTTTTTTTACGAGTCTTGCCCATGATCTTATCATAAACCAAAAATTTTAAAAAAAATTCTCTTGATGGGCAATGCCTATCAATATATCATTTTTTATGGACCTTGCCCATGATCTTTTTTTGGTTTTTGTCCATCAAGAAACTCTAGACCCATCAAGAAAATTCTAAACCCATCAAGAAATCCAAAACAAATATATTAATTTTTTTCGATGATGACCATTTCAAATTATCAAGAAAATGTATCCCTTGATGGGTCTCCTCTATAAAAAAAACCTAACTAACTTGATGAGCATTGCCAATCAACTAATATATTATCCGTGATGTTTATTGTCTATCGAGAAATAGTTTTCTTGACATTTGTGGACATCAAGAAAACAAAGGAAACTTTGCCCATCAAGGAAATAAAAAATCTATAATTTTTTTTAACATTTTTTCATTGTTCTTCAACAAAATAAAGGGACTTTTCTTGAAGTACATAACCGTCAAGATAAATATTGTATCAAAGGAATATATTTTTCGTGATGGTCCTTTACCATGACCATCAAGAAATCAAAATTTGCATGCATAAAAAAAGACCAAATTTGTAGTAGTGAATTTTACCAAAATTTAATTACATAGTTTAATTTACAAATATGGACTAAATCATAAAAGTCAAATTAGGCTAAAGGCACTAGTGTGTGTTTATATGCACAAAATATTACTTGATTGAGAAAAAATGAAACAACATGGAAGATTGAATATAATTGCGAACTAGTAAAGTATATATCTATATATATATCCCATAATGATGTGCATGAGTAAATATGGCACATTTACTACTTCAGATGGGTTAAGAGTGAGGTCTATTTAATAATACAGTATGCGTTACATACGTAAAACAGAAAGGATACGTCTAATCCTTTTTGTCAAGAGCGTCCTGACAATTAAGATAAAAATGCAGTATATATTAAAAGTACTTTCCACATTATAATAGTTGAATATTCTCCTCACACACATTGATATGTCTCCAAATAACAACACAGTAATGACAACGTCTCATAATATAAGCAAGGAAAAAAAACACAGATTGATGGGAAAGTTTCTTGAGCAATATATAATTTCTTGATGAAATATAAGAATTCACCTAACTAAAATTCCAGGATCTTCAACAGTGAGAGATGCACCATTATCAGAACTTGAAAGATTCATAATCATTGAAGCTGCTTTTGTAGCCCTAACAAAATTTAATAAAATTAATTGTTATATATGATATGTGTTTCAAGCATTATGAAAAAAATTGAAGTTCGTATATATCAATTATTCAATATAATTTAATTAAAAGCATGATGAATGAGTCATTTTTTAGTACATACATTCTTTATTTATACCATTTGTTTTTTTGTATTTAAATATCATCAATATTTCCAACACCAACATAATTCGATGGATATAAATTTAGACTTCAAAACCATCATAATTCGATGGATATAAATTTAGACTTCAAATAAGGTAACAACACATACTTTCCTTGTTCTAGTGAAGTTTCACAAAAAATCATCTGCTAACATTTAAATAATATATATTAGTTTGTAAGCTATTTTATTCATTCACATTATGCAAATTAGGGGAAAAAATTAGTAGCAGAATGATATACCATTGTTGAGGAGTTTGATAATGAGAAGCTGAATGAGGACCAATATGAGTAGCAAGCATGTCTGTATTTATAATGCCAGGATCCAATGCCACAATTGTTATTCTGTTTGGTACCTCTTTTGCTAATGATTTGCTTAACCCTTCAATTCCCCATTTTGAGCAACCATATGCTGAAACCTACAAATTATACAATCATTTCAATATAACACTAAATATTTTTCAATCGGATGTCTTCAAAATTAGAAAAGAGAGAGTTTTAACTCAAAAACCCTTTTTTCATTAGGAGTTTCGTCACAATACGAGTAGTTTAATTTCTAATAACACTTAACAAGAATTTAAGAATCTCCTGATGTTAGTCTCTCTCTGGACACCCACAATATAGCATCGGGAGTAGGGCCTAACTTCTAAGGCCGTATTAAGCCATCAATAACTAGGAAATGAAACTTGTAATTTGAGGGAAACTTTTGATGATTTATGTGTGCTCGTTGAGAGATAGTGGATAACTACTGATGGGTAGTTAATTAAGCCTTGGGAATTAATAAGGAATTCCCGACATATCGTGTTGTGTAAGGTTAATTAATAAATACTTTAAAAAATTGAAAGTTACTATCTACCTTACACGTTTTGATATTTTAAAAGGGTATATATAGATTTATTTGAAATTAATGTGGGACTTTGGTCAATCTCCCAATAAATTGCCTTACCAACTCATTATAAAAGTCACCGTATGGTTTGAAACCTAGGTATGTTTGTAAGAAACTCGATGGTTTTAAACAAAATTTAATGAGTCTTGTGCGTAAATCTTCATATATATATATACATACACATATAGATGTAGGCAAAGTTCTTCAAACTCAAAAACTAAAGGTTAATTTTCAAAGCAGCAAAATATATACGATCGGTTGTTACAAAATCAAAAAGTTCATGAAAAATCAGACATTTTTCTAATATTTCAAGTTTCTCTTCCTTTGCATCTCTTTGTTCTCCTCGTCTTTTACAATTTTTCTTTTTCCTTTCAATCGTCTTTCTTCTCTTCTTTTTCCATCCAAATTTTCAAGATACATATTGGTACACGATCTTAAAGGTTAACATACCAGAGATTTTTCTGATGTGGTATAAATATTTTAGAAAAAATAACTCAAAACTAAAAGCACAAATCCTTTTTAGTTAATTTAAACTAAAAGATAATCAACCCCTATCATATATACTTGTAATTAACATTTTAAAAGCCTTCTTTAATTTAGTTTATATATAAGAAAATGAAAGTGAAAAATTAATTTATGTTACACATAGAGAAAATTAATTAGTTAAAGGTTAACATACCAGAGGAGCTCCTGTCCTTCCATAAATGGAAGACATATTAACAATGATGCCTTCTTTATTGTTTGAAATCATATGAGGAATGAAATTACGTATCACATTTGCTGTTCCTTTTATGTTTGTATCAATCACATTATCAAACTCTTTAACACAACCTTCCCACATCTTCACGTTTTCATTTATCACACCTGCATTATTTACTACACAGATACACAAATATTTTATTCAACTCATTAATTAATTAAGCTCATAACAATCCATTTTTAATTAAATACTAATATTACTAATTAAGAATCAAATTAAACAAAAACATTATATAATAAATTACCAATAATATGAGGAGAGCCCACTTTTTGTAAGGCAGTTTCTGCCATCACTTTCACCTCATCATTTGAGCTCTACAAAACAATATGTAAGCTAAGGCTCAAGCTTTTGTACATTCCATTCCTGTTTTTTACAATGATTTTAGATTTTGTACTTTTCAACGTTTGTTCATTATTATATTCCTTGTATTTTTATATTTTTAATTTTGCTACCTGTACTTCTAAATAGAAATTCTTTTGCTGCTTTTAATTACTTTTATTTTTATTTCATCTTCAACTAACTAAAATAACTAACCTTATTACCACTATTTTCACATCCATTTGCTTTAAAGTTGCACATATTTCAGAGAACCATGTTTATTATTTTTTTTCAGTCAAACTCAAATAGTTTACATAGTTTACATATTATATGTATATATTATAATCAAAATCAAAATAATCTATATTCCTAACACAAACTATAATAATCAAACTATAATACCTTAAGATTATAATAGCATAATTCTTCCTCCAAACATCCCTAAAGTGTTAGATTTTAAACATTATAGACTTAAAAGTATTGGGGGTTTAAAATTTAGGAACTAAGAAAATAGGATATGTTTGGTAAAAACTCTTCAAAAAAAAATTTGAAATCAAAGAATTTAATGAAAATAACCTAATATACTATATTTCTAAATATTTTTATATGTAAAAACAGTTTTAAAAAACAAAATATAGTTTATGCGTTAAACCTAGTGAATAAAAAAATATTAAACAAAACTTGGAGTCTATAAATAAAATAATAATTTTTCAAATCTTCTGTTTTTAGTTTTGGAAATAATTGAATAAGAATTAAAATGTTAATTATTATGTAGGAAAATGATGAGAGTGAAATTTTAAGGATGTAAAAAGATGATTTTTGAAAAAACTGAAACCTTATATAAAAAAAATTAATGAATATGAAAGGAGAGAGTAAAGAGAGAGATGAAAAATGAGGGAATTATATACCACATCAACTTTGATAAGCAAATGAGTGAGTGAAGAAATGGTAGAAAGGTGATGTTGTAGTGAATCCAATTGGTTTTGGTTGCGAGAACAGCCAACAATGATATGCCCAAGCTTTGCAAATTCCAAAGCTAAAGCTCGTCCTATCCCTTTGCTCACTCCACTTATTACAATTATGTATCTTCCATTTTCTACTTCTTTTTCACACTCCATTTCTTTTTTCTCTTCCTTTATCATTCACCTCAAATAATCTTACAAACACAACCTTTTAACTAGGAGTATCTATAACATATTTTCCCTTCGCTTATTACCCATCTCTTACTCTTTCAATCATACCTAGACTATTCCTAGGTTAGGCCATAGGGAAGATATTCCCTTTTCAAATATACACGCAAGCTATCTCCTATTTTCACTACTTTAATTTTCCTTTGTCCACTTTCTAAACTAATGATCAACTCAATTCAATCTGTAATATTGGATGTAAAGACAAACCAAATACAGGGGTCGGACCATCCTGATCAGCCAAACCACACCACCCATGGTCATCTATATAAATGTTCCCGGCCACCTCCCTGTAACAGTTCACAATATAATAGACTAGAATCTGACCCATCCTTTGCAGATCTGCTCACCATGATCACTCACATTCCCTCACCACCGTTCAGTTAGTCCGGTCTACCCCAATTTAGTCACGTCTTTTTTTCTGGTGTGTCCTACACATTCACAGTGGATTTTGTGTTACTGTTTTTTAGTTTTGCCTCTTTTGTGTTTTCGATCGGATCTTCCAATATCTATGTTTCGTTTTCAAATCTGTTCGAAATTTTGGAATGCCCTTTTTTTCACGCAAAGTAATAAATATAGAGACAAGAGCGTCAAATCAATATAAAAAAGAAACAATAGTAACCCAAAAGAGTTGGTACTTAAGTTCAGTGATACACCACCTACCGTTTCGAGACAGTTGTGCCCCCAAAAGATTGATAATCTATTTGTATTGTTTGATTGTTGTTTTAGTTCCTTTGTTCTTATTTAATAATATGATTAAGTAGGAGGGAAGAGGGATATATTGAATGTTAAGTAATACGCTAAAAGTAACTTGAATGGATATATTTAATTATAGATAAAGTAGAAAGAAAATATGAATTTGGAGGAATCTGTATTTTAATATTGTAGTTGGAAAAAATAATTGGAGAGATAGAGTACTTACATTAAAAAAAATATTTATACATGGGAGAGGAAGCATGTTCAAAATTGAATTTCTCTGTCTCTCTACCTTTATATGTGTAATGTATGTGCGTATCCCTGTGCCCAAGTGTTTTAAAGGTAAGTGTTAGGTATGTCAAGGAAGAAAACAACAACTCAGTCAGCAGTAAAAATAGTAGTGCAGGGTGTACAAAGTGACCACGCTGGAAAATATTTTGATTCTCTTATTTGTTATATTTATGTTATTGTAGCAGATTATGTGCCTGTAAAAATGTGACATGTGTCTCTCTGTTTTACGTCTTCTTCACATTATTTTTGCCCTAATTGCAAAGGGTATGTGTAATATAAATACAGACCAAAAGGTCTCAAAATAGTGCAGTGAATATATACAGAAAATATTCCCACAAGGTTCCTTACTCTTCACTTGGTATCAGAGCATCAATGGCCAACGCCAATGGAAATCCTAGAAACCTCAACTTCACCAGCCCACCTCTCAATCAATTACTCAATCAAGTCACAACCACTAAGCTGGATCAAAGCAATTTTTTACTTTGGAAACATCTTGCTCTTCCAATCTTGAGAGGGTACAAAATTGAAGGATACATGCTGGGACACATTCCGTGCCCTCCAATGTATGTAAGTCGACCTACTGTAATCTCTACAGCACAACAAACTGTCGAGACGGCAAGCTCTCAAACCGTGGTAAGCAGCTCCACGAGTATCCCAACTGAAGAAATCGTTAATCCTGCCTTTGAAGCCTGGTTAGTCGTTGACCAACTACTCCTTAGGTGGATGTATAATTCTATGACGCCGGAAATAGCCACTCAACTGATGGGATTTAAGCATTCTAAAGATTTGTAGGATGCAATACAAGAACTATTTGGTATTCAGTCTAGAGCTGAAGAAGATTATCTTTGCCAAACATTTCAACAAACTCAAAAAGTTAATAATTCTATGACTGAATATTTAAGACTAATGAAACTACACTATGACAACTTAGGCCAGGTTGGCAGCCCTGTTCCGACAAGGGCATTGATCTCACAAGTTCTATTTGGACTTGATGAAGACTATAATGCTGTGGTAGCAACACTCCAAGGTAAACCAGAGCTATCATGGTTGCAAATGCAATCAGAGTTGTTGTCGTATGAAAAGAGGCTGGAAACTCAAAATGCTTAAAGGAATGTAGCTGCGAACAATAACCCCTCTATTAATATGGTAAGCAACAGAGGGTATTCAAATCATATACCACAAGGTCGGGGAAACAGTTTTTCGTATGGAAATCGCGGCAACAATGGAGGACGATCAGGAGGACGAGGTCGAGGAAGAGGACGATTTTGCCCGACTTGCCAAGTTTGTGGAAAAATAGGACACACTGCAGATGTTTGCTACAACAGGTTTAACAAGGAATTTGTTCCTAATAGTGGAAACAATTCAAACAAAGGGACAACAAACAACAACTTCAGGAACAACATTGGACAATCACCCACTGCCCTCTTGACCTCTCATTCTACTAACCCATTCAATGTGACTAGAGAGAACAGTGTTGATACCAATTGGTATGCAGACAGCAGAGCTACGAATCACATGACCGTCGATTACACCAACCTTGCTAATCCAATGGAATATGGAGGTAAGGAACAAGTCACAATAGGTAATGGTGACAAACTAAAAATTACATCCATTGGTAACTTAACTCTCATGAATGGAGGTTATATGTTGTCTCTTGATAATGTTCTATATGTTCCTGCTATTACTAAAAATTTAATCAGTGTAAATAAACTTGCAAGAGATAATCACATTTTTGTTGAATTTCATGATGATTACTGTCTTGTAAAGGACAAGGGTATGAGGCAAGCAATTTTGAAGGAAACACTTAAAGATGGTCTATACCATTTGGAAGAAGCTGTAGTGAAACCTGCTGCTGAAGAAAAGAGGAATATCAATGACTTAAAGGAGGCTGTGGACATAAATAAAACTAATCAATCAGCCCTGTTTTTAGCAAATATTTTCATAAATAGTGTTGTGTCTAAGAACACTTGGCATTGACGTTTGATCATCCATCATCGAGAATTGGATATTTGATCATCAGAAGATGTAATGTGACCTTCAAAAATAAAACATTACAGTTTTGCCAATTTTGTCAAATGGGTAAAAGTCACTCTCTTCCGTTCTTGTTGTCCAAATCCCGTGCCACAAAACCTTTTGATTTAATTCACACTGATGTTTGGGGTCCAGCTCCAGTCATGTTTATGGATGGTTTTCGCTACTACATATTATTTCTTGATGATTTTAGTTGATATGTCTGGATATATCCCCTTAGGCTCAAAAGTGATACCACCGCAGCCTTTGAACATTTTCTGAATTTGATTCAAAATCAGTACAGTGGTAACATCAAAACTCTTCAATCTAATAATGGTGGTGAATACAAGAAAATTCATCATATATGTGGGCAAAGAGGAATATTAACTCGAATGTCTTGTCCTCACCCTTCGGCACAAAATGGACATGCTGAACGTAAACATCGTCATGTTACCGAAATGGGCCTCACACTTATGGCTCAAGCTTCCTTGCCTCTTAAATTTTGGTGGAAAGCTTTCTCTACAGCAGTCCAGTTGATAAATGGTCTTCCATCCTCTGTTCTCAGTGATAAGTCACCCATGGAAGTATTACTCAACAAACAAATTGATATTAAACTATTAAGAACATTTGGGTGTGCTTGCTTTACATGTTTACGCTCTTATCAAACTAACAAATTTAATTTTCATTCTGAACAATATGTTTATTTAGGACCGAGCCTGAATCACAGAGGATATAGATGCCTGAGATCCACCGATCGAATATATGTATCACGAGACGTGAAGTTTAATGAAGAAGAATTTCCATTTGCACACCAATTTTCTTCCCAACCCACGGCCTAAACTTTATCTCAATCCATAATTTTTCCACCTGTAAGTTTGCTACCTCAATCTGTTCAAGGCCCATTTTCTAGTCCACGTACAAATCTTACAAACTCATCTTCATCAAGCCCATCCACAATTCCCAATTTAAATCCTCCCCATTTAAATCCCTCCACCTCACCACTTCAACCCACTTCATCTCCTTTGGCCCAAATTGAATCTCCTAGCCCATCTCCTATACCTAACCCATCTTTTATCTCTCCCACAGATAATCCCACGTCAATCTCTTCTCCTCCACAGTCTCTGACTTCGTCGTCCTTATCTTCTTCAAATCCCTTACTTTTCGTTGGTGTTTCATCGATACCTCCTCTTAATAACTTCCATCCTATGATTACATGCGAAAAGGCTGGCATATTTAAACCCAAGGCGTGGTTATCGAGTGTCAGAACTGATTGGACGATCATGGAACCGACAAGAGTGTTCGAAGCTCTTAAAACTCCTCAATGGCAATCTGCCATGAATGAAGAACTCACAGCTCTGTTAAACAACCAAATGTTGGATCTTGTTCCCCCTACTCCTCATCGTAACGTTGTTGGTAATAAGTGGGTCTTCTGAATCAAACGAGCTGCTGATGGTTCGATTCAACGCTACAAAGCGCATTTGGTGGCCAAAGGATTTCATCAAAATCCTGGTGTGGACTTTTTTGAAACTTTCAGTCCGGTGGTCAAGGCTTCCACAATTCGAATAATTTTGGGGTTGGCAGTTTCGAATCGATGGGCTCTTCGAACTTGACTTCAACAACGCTTTTCTCAACAGA
This sequence comes from Cucumis variabilis, assembly GCA_037974545.1. NCBI lineage: Eukaryota > Viridiplantae > Streptophyta > Magnoliopsida > Cucurbitales > Cucurbitaceae > Cucumis > Cucumis variabilis. Next base: position 3,681,741 of record JBBPDI010000005.1, read on the forward strand.
AATTTGATGGAAAAGGTATATATGTCACAGCTGCTTGGATTTGTTAATCCGAAGTATCCAGACTATGTTTGTAAATTGAAGAAAGCCATTTATGGCCTCAAACAGGCTCCTCGGGAATGGAAAGATACCTTAAAGAACACGCTACTAAGTTAGGGCTTTGTGAACTCAAAAGCAGATACATCTCTCTATGTTCTTCGAACTCACCAAAATATTGTTCTCCTCCTTGTCTATGTTGATGATGTTATCATCACTGGAAACCATCCAGGTATGATCTCAAATCTTATACATCATCTTGATGCCTCCTTTGCACTTAAAGACTTGAGAAATTTAAGTTATTTTTTAGGCATTCAACTGTATAGTCTGGGCTCTGGAATTATTTTAAACCAATCAAAAAATGTGGATGATTTACTGTTCAAGCTTGAGTTAAGCAATGTGAAACCTGCTCCCTCTCCTTGTGTTGTGGGAAAACATTTATCTATATCTGATGGGTCCCTGATGTCAAACCCCTCTCTATATCGAAGCACAGTTGGAGCTCTCCAATATCTCACTCATACCCACCCCGACATTGCCTACATCGTCAATCATCTAAGTCAGTTTCTACGGGCCCCCACTGATGCTCACTGGCAAGCTGTAAAGCGTGTTTTACGGTACCTTAGCGGCACAAAACATTATGGTCTTTATATCCAACCAAGCACTAACTTTGATATTGTGGCATACTTTAATGCTGATTGGGCCTCCAACATAGATGGTCGTAGGTCTATTGCTGCTTATTGTGTTTTCATTGGAAATAATCTTGTGTCATGATAATCAAAGAAACAACAAGTAGTTGCTCGCTCAAGCATTGAATCTGAATATCGAGCACTTGCACACACATCTGCTGAAATTAATTAGGTACAACAATTACTTCATGAGTTAGGCATCTCTCGACTCCGTACACCCATCATATGGTGTGACAACATTAGTACGAGTGCCCTCGCTCAAATCCTGTATTTCATGCCCGAACAAAACACATCAAAATAGATATACACTTTGTTCGGGATAAGGTGCTCAGTGGCCAACTTGAAATCAGGTACGTACCCACCAATGACCAAATTGCTAACTGCTTGACTAAATCACTATCGCATACTCAGTTTCATCATCTTCGTACCAAACTCGGGGTCCTTTCACTCCTCTCTCATTTGCAGGGGGATGTCAAGGAAGAAAACAACAACCCAGTCAACAGTGAAAATAGTAGTGCAGGGTGTACAAAGTGACCACGCTGGAAAATATTTTTGATTTTCTTATATCTATATTTATGCTATTGTAGCAGATTATGTGCCTGTAAAAATGTGATATGTGTCTCTCTGTTTTACGTCTTCTTCACATTATTTTTGCCCTAATTCCAAAGGGTATGTGTAATATAAATACAGACCAAAAGGTCTTAAAATAGTGCAGTGAATATATACAGAAAATATTCCCACAAGGTTCCTTACTCTTCACTAGGTAAACCGACACTATTTAATTTTTCTTCTTTTTTTCCTAGAAATTAATTAGGACGACGTTTGGTAAGTGAGCCTGATAGTCCATGTGGATCCAATAGCTTTAATAACTCACCTTACCTGAGCTGAACTTTAACCCACTTAATTGTTTTTCTTTTTATTCACATCGGTGTCAATTTTGAGTTGTTCTACTCATATATCAATAATTTACACTTTTTTCCTTCCTCTCTATTTCTTCAAATTATCACTTACCCTTATCATTATTACTATTTCATTATGGGTCTAAATTCAAATCATCAACTTTTTTACATGATAATCATTAATTTTACACAACTCTATTTCCTCACGACTTTTAATTTTCAGTTCATTCTCATCTTTTTATTTACTAATTAATTAAATCCTTAAAGGGTTAATGAAGTTGTTGGTTGTTCAGTGAAAAATTCTTTACGAGATAACACTATGCGATGTGTTATGATATTCGATAAGGACCAAGCTATGCGATAAGAGTCACACATGATAGAGTTATCGAATTTTGTGAATTATGTGATATTGATCATGACTGTGTAGTAATACTAGCTATCCGAAATGCTAGAATACCTTATTGCATACGTTGACATCCTATGCGAGATGGTTAGGCAAGATGAGATATAATAAATGACAGGATCTTTGTCTTACATAATGAAAGAATCAAACATTTTATTACTGTTTTATATTTAATTCTCAACATAATCTTTCCATAAACATTTTCATAATTAAATCTTCATATTTAATTACTAACGGCTTTCTTTTGTCTCTTCACTAAATAACCCTTTTCATTCCTCATTTTGGGATAGAAGAAAAAAATCGAGAGAAAAAGCTTTCTTTAAAATTTTCTTTGTGAAGTCTTCCTAGCATATAGTGTCTCGAGTGTTGAGATTCTAGTTGGTTTTTGTGCAAAATTAATTGAAGAACATGGTTGTTTTATCCTAAGGATGACGATGCATTAAAAATCTATTTGCACAAAGAAGCAAATCGAGCTGCAAAATGACTTAAGTGAGATTCGTGACTCAGCCTTCTTTCTTAACGACTTTCTATTTTGTAGTAAGCGTATTGATAAAAGGCATTTTGATCAGGTGAGCTAATCATTTGGCGAACTGATTAGTACATAACAAGTTCTTGTGAGTTAATCCTTAGGTGTTATAATCTCTACACAAGACGAGACATCAACATCAAGTGTCAAGTCAAGGAAAAATACAAATATATATTCACTAGGCGACATACAAGGTGAACTACTCCTTCTAGGCAAATTGAAACAACATTATTGACTCTGATGAATCGCTAGATCTATTTCATTAGTGAATCTAAGTACGTGCCAAGTGCAACACTTAGACATAATTTTGCTATTATAGGGTCGACCTCCATACTTAGTTAAATAAATCTATGGTCGACCAACTCTATAGGCCAATCTCCACAAGACCATCAACAAGAACCAAAGAATAAAAAAGAGCTAGAGCAACATAGAGTTCAGAGCTAACGACGACAACTAGCTCGAAATCAATGATGTTCGAGTTGTGGAATACATTGATTTTCTTTTAATTTTTAAATGATGTAAAATATTGATACATACATTTTAATTTACATTTAATTTTCCAATTACGAATCATTATTTAAAAAATGGTCCAACAATCATATTCTTTTTAAATTGTTAAAAAATATAATTATAAATTTTCATAAATTTAGTGAAATGTTAATAAAACATAAAACATAATCTATAAAAGAATTGAAATTTCAATACCAATTGATTTAAATTAACTGTTTAGTTTAATTATGAGCTAAAGAAAATAAAAGGATAGAAGGTTAGGTTTTGAACTGAAGACCATTGTTAAAATGTATGTATATGTATAGGTAGGTAGATAGGTAGCAAGGGTTTAGGGTTTTACTCTAATTACTAAGATTAACATGCATAATCCTAAATCTTAAATTAATTAGAAATTGAGAGTTTTGAGTAAACTTACATTTGAAGCTCCGATTGATACTTAAATTTTCGTCCGAACTCAAACATGACCACCATTAAGTGTTTACATACTAAGTTTCAGACTAAAAAACGATTGTCGAACCCATTAGATAAAGGAGCAGAGAGAAAGAAAGAGATGAAGATGGAATTAAGGATTAGGGTTGGGATATATATATATATATATATTATCTGTACAAAGGAAATTAAGCAGTCCAATTTTTCTTCTTAAAACCTCCAACCCTTTCCAAATTGAGAATTTATAGTGGGTAATCTATTTGGCATAAAACATTAAGTATGTGGCAATTTTTTAAACAATTTGCATATATAGAAAATTTTTAATTATTTTAAAAATATTCAAAAATTACCCTCGATTTAAAAGGAAATTGGCGCGATCTTCTATTTTCTCTTTCTCCGTCTTCTCCATATTCCCTGTCATTTTTCCAAGATTTTCTGATGCGATTTTCTCCTCCATCTTCACCGTCATTACTCCACGATTTTCTCCCTTCTCCATATTCTTTGCTATTTTCTCTATTCTCCATCTTCACCGTGATTTAGATTACTTTCTTCATCGTGCGCTTCCAATCAATTGTCCTCCAACCAGTCGCTCTCAATGTCCAACAACTTTATAGCGATCTTTGGTTAAATCATCTGGTATGTAATTAATTTTTTTTTCTTTAAAGATTTTACATTTGATCTTTGTTTTCTTTAAAGATTT